>JAHUTJ010068238.1:0-11850 GCA_036250325.1 Characodon lateralis
GGGTTCTGTGGGGACCCTCAGTGGTGGTCTGGCCAGAGACTGGGCTCATCCCAGGCTGGCAATTGGAGTGAAGGCTGTTGCTGTTGGCCTCCACGTGGTGGACCACCCCTTCCTCTGTAAGGGCGAGTTGCTGGTTTTGCAAAAGGACCATGCTGTCCATGTCTGCCCTGAGGATTCCTGTAAGGACAATCGCGAGCCCAATGACCTGGTTCCTCACAGTAATAACATACATCAGCATTAATTGACCTTCGCGGTGGTCTTCGCTGGAATCCACGTCCCCTGGGCCCTCCCCATCCCCTGAAGCGGCCAGCATGTCCCTGATGAGGACCAGAGGTCATAGGCCCCTGTGCAAACGTGTCCTGGTGACCAGGAAATGGAGGAGCTTGGAGTGAGTGAGACACAGCACCTTCATACATTATTTTGGAAGGTTTATTTTCTTTTTTCTTGTCTCCTGCTTTTTGTTTTGCTTCAGCTAACTGCATTTTTAGTAACTGAGTTTGCAAAGCTTTAAGTTCTTCCTCATCCTTCTTGTTTTCCTCTCTTATTTTAGATAAATGGTGAATCAGGTGTCTGTCCCAAGTTCCGGTGTCAGCCCCAGGCAAATCAGGATTGTCCTCCATGTTAGTCTTAACCTGAGTGGGTAAGCCTCTCAGCACGGCATCTCTGAACCAATCCCTCTGTGAACCCTCATTGGCTGGATTGGTTCCTGTTTGTGTTTGCCACATGGATTTGCATTGATCCAAATATTCTCTTGGATTGGTGTTTGGATTCCATTCAAATTTAGGGATAGTGTGCCCCCTGGTTACAGGGTATAGCTCCCTCAGCACGTCCCCTATGTCTTGGGCATGGAGAGAGAAATGATCTGTGTCTGGGAAGAGAAGGGAGTGAGCATTCGCTTCAACCTCTCTACAGCTGTGTGGTTTCATACAACGTGCTGCAATAGCCCTGTAATCACCTAGAGCTAATGTGGTCCCTGCTGTAAGGGAATCCAATTTTTGCAACCAGATAGAGGCGCCCTCAGATACTGGAGGTAGCTTATCGCAGAGGGTGGTGAGATCCCCTAAGGTAAAAGGCTTGTATTTACGCTGACCCCCGGACCCAGGTTGATGAAGGAGGGGCATCTGTTTTTTATAGAACCCAGGCTCCCCTCTTGATGCCACCTGACGGAGGACGCGTGGTTGCATGGTTTGAGTTTCTGGTTGGGGGGCACTGCGCTCAGGTGTGTCTTCTGGTGGTTCATGCAGGGTTGAGACGGCTTCATCATTTTCCTGGGTCTCACATTCCACACTAGGGGTGGGTGAAGGCCAAGGAGTAGATGTCCGTGGTGGAAGTATTTTATGAGGAAGTGTGGCATCAGGCCTCCAGTTACCATACACAGCAACAATCACTGAGCCTATTTGCTTAGATGGGGCAGGTGTTGCCATGGTCATGCTTTGAGGTGAATAATCTGTGCAGGGTGAACGGGGTGAGGGATGGTGCTGAGATGGAGTTCAAGTTGGGATGGGAATTGTTACACCATCCAAGATTTCTCGCATTTTTCTTAGCTTAAACCCATCTGGGCTTACTTGAGTATAAGAGCCAACAGAGAGTGCTTCAGAACAAGCTGGGTCAGTTACAGACAAAGAGTCTTGTGATTCAGATAAGAAAGAAATTAAGTCCTTTTGTTCTTCCTGTGGAGCTGTAGGGGCGGGACAGTAGGTGAGAGCAGCCTGTGGGCTGGGCAAGCCACGAACAGTTACATGTGCTTCTTTGACGTCAAGTACAGGGTACAGCCCTGTGGAAGGAGATGTAGGAGGGGGAGGCGACTGGGCAGAAGCAGTGGGAGGTGCATAGGGTGGTGGCTTGTCAGCAACTTCCATGTTTTTGTCAGTCTGTGGTTCTGTCTGTGTGGTGTCAGGTTTATCAAACATATCAACACCATCTGAGACCAGAAAGTCTCATTTTTTGCAGCGTTGTCTTTGACATCTTTCCACTTGCCTTTGAACCATCCACTATCTTTACATTTTTTCTCCGCCAACTCTTTCTTTTTTTTAGCTTTTTTCATGTTTAACCAAAACCATCTTCCAACACTCTTTCCACTCTTCTCATCTATGCCATCTTCTTCAACTTCCTCTTGTATCTTTTGATTCATTTTCTTTATCAACTTTTCAGCCTGTTTTTCCTCCTGAGTCTGCTGCACCAGCTGCCTGACAACATACACCTGTTCCTTAAATGTTTTCCAAAACGGTGCCTCTGCACCCCATCCAGAATCATCAGTCTCCCGGTCAAATTCTCCTTCCATCTTTATTCAGTTAAAATTCACTCGCTCCAATACTTCTCTATCATGCATCAAAACAGCAATCAGTTACCTGTCGTTGTTGACGCCGTTAGGTTTCCAGACAGATAACTGCATTCGTTCAACTGCAATGAGAGTTCTGCTGAAAACAGTGCTTCTCTCCTTTCGCACTCTCATACACCCAGCCTGATAACGTCTGTTTTCACAGATTATTTCTTCCGTGAACAGCTCATGTATTTTATGTGTTTGTGTTTTGTGCAACTTGTTATTTTACTGGAATGCACTGACTGCCGTCCAGTTTTATGACTAATCTCGCTGAATCATGCTATTTTCAGCTCATAGTATTCTCATGCTGGTCTTGTTACAAATGTCATTTATAACTCACATTCATGCTCTCATTGTTACGGATTCATACGACCTGTTCACAGTAATTTATAGCTTCACGGGACTTCGACTATGTGTTTTATGCATTATCACATCTGTAATCTGGTTTTATTGAGACAGAACTCACATAAAACACAGCATTCAAACCTTTGTGTCTTGCCCGATCTTAGCTTCTGACTCCTTTAAACATAAAACTCTCAGGGACTCAAACCCTGCTCAAAGGGACTCAAACCCTATTTAAAACCGCTTTCAGGATTCGGAGTTGCCCAAATTCCGGGCCTTTAACCCAGCAAAAATCACGCTTTTTAGTCAAACAACGTGGAGTTGCCAAACTCAGGAATTAATCTTCAACTTTTCTTCTTTAAACACTATTATTTTATTGACCTCGTTTACTTGTCTTACGTTTACTCTTATTAATAAATTTAGCAGTTTTCCACTTACTTGGACATAAGACACCATTTAATTTAGGCCTATCGAAAAATGCCAAAAGGAGAGTTTGATTAAACAGGTTCTCCTTACCTTAATTTGTAGTTAGACGGGTACCCGGTGTCAGATGTCCGTTGGTGGATCTGTTTTATCCGAATCTCTCTGCTTTTCCCAAAATCACGTCGGGATCACCAAGTTGTTGGAGTTGTTCCCTAAAACTCCTAAAATTGCCTGGCCAGGGAGAAGTAATCACATCCACCTCGTCCGAACACTTCTGAACACTTCTCCCCAGAACAGTGTTTTTATTCAAAAGCAAGGCGTATACATTTGCAAATAAAAAACACACATTTTATCAAGTGTCAGTTGACTGTCTGATTCCATATCCGGAGTTGTCTTGCACCTAGCAGTCAGCTGACTGTTCGACCGTCACAACACTTCCTGTTATTCCACTTTTGACTTTTACTTACAGACATGTACAAAAATCTGCAGACACATATAGAAATATCTTCACTGTTGCAGGGCAGATTATATCTAAGTCAAACACACACGTACACAGAGGCCTGTTTAAGCAGGCTTCACAATACATTTTATTTCACACACTATTAAGCATAACTTGAGTATAACAATGCAGATCCTATAAGCATAGCATTAATATTTTCCAACAAAATACAAAAAATAATAACATAGTATTAAGTTTCAGTTATGCATATGGCTCCTACATGTTCAATACAAAACCAAGTGTACTTTCAGGTGTATCTTTTTCCCCTCAACATTCTAAGCAAAACTGTCGTTTGGATATTAATCCCTTATGATTCTGGACCAAACTTGTACCATTTCCAAGTATGAGTTGATTGCTGCAGCTAAAGAAGTTCCTGGAACAGGCAAAATGGCAACTTCTTCATCTGAANGTATCTTTTTCCCCTCAACATTCTAAACAAAAACTGTCGTTTGGATATTAATCCCTTATGATTCTGGACCAAACTTGTACCATTTCCAAGTATGAGTTGATTGCTGCAGCTAAAGAAGTTCCTGGAAAAGGCAAAATGGCAACTTCTTCATCTGAAAGCTGACGGGGCAGCAGAGTATTTGGGACTGACACTGTTGACCCATGATGAGTGTGAGGCCCGTTCCAGTCAATCCCAGTCTTCATGAACCTACATTAAAAAAAATCATAATTAGTCATGTTGTTAAAGTTTATTAAACATCACTGCTTAAGCTAAAAATCAACATTTAACTTGAAAATGCTCCCTGTGTTGAGACAGGTGACAAATGATTTAAAGACTGCATCTTTAACCTCAGCAGGATCCACCATGGTGCCTTTCTCTGCATCTAGTCCATAGGTGCAACGGTGACTGATTCCTTTCAGTTCTAAAACCACGGGAGTTCCAACCATTTTTAAAAGAGTCAAGATTTTGCTGGATTTGTGGAGCTGCGGGTGGACCTTACTATTTGGGTCAAGTGTTCCTTGATCTTCCAAAGAAATGAAAACCTGATAGAAGTCTAAGGCATGCTTGTAGACACCTCTCCAAATCCTCTCTATTCTGTGATAAAGGTGACACTGACAGGTTTAATTCATGTTATGCATATCTTAAAGATTTAAAAACTTGTCCAATAAGAATACCGCTGATTATGAACACCTCTGCCTGTGATGTGAGACTTCCTTCCTGTTCCTGATCATAAATTCAGCTACTTTTACGTTTTTCCTTCATTTATCTTGAATGGAAAAAGCCAGAAAAAAGCTGGTACTTACAGATCTTTGCAATGTGTTGGTATTGGCAGCATGGTTGGAGGCTCAGGAGGACATCCCAGGAAGCAAAGCACCTATACCCTCACCCATAGTTATGACGTTTGGGTCATGACTGAAAGAATGAGATCCGCAATACAAGCAGCTGAAATAAGCTTCCTAGGGTGGCCTGGCACTGCCATGAAGATAGAGTGAGGAGGAGCTCTGGGTAGAGCCACTGCTCTTTCACATCGAGAGGAGTCAACTGAGGTGGCTCGGGCATCTGTTCACAATGTCACCTGGACGTCTTCCTCGGGAGGTGTTCCGTGCACATCCTATGAGGAGGAGGCCCAAGCCTGGACATCTCTGCTGAGACTGCTGCCCCTGTGACCCTCTCCTGGAAAAGCGGATAACAGAAAGTATGTGTGTGTTTTGTTTTTTCAAACCCCCTTTTGGTCATGGGAGATGGCCACTCATACTGAGCCAGATTGTGGTTCTGCTGGAGGTTTCTTCCTCTTCCCTATCGCTACATGCATGCTCACCCTGACTCATTGCATTTGGCTGTCCACTATCGTTATATGCTCATCCAGGAGGACTTAATGCTGCTAGTCCGTCACTTGATTTAATCGACTGGGTTTCCCTAGATAAAAACCTTTTTAACCAATTTGAATAATAAAATGAACTTGACTGCATTGTTTTAGAAATGGGATCAAACTGAATGTATGTAATTGAATCTCTCTACATGATTAGACTGATTTTATTTTGTTATAAGTGCCTTGAGATGATTTTTTATGAAGGGACACTGTATAAATAAACTGACATTATTCTATTTTTTACTTTCTAAGGACATTGACATTGCAGGTTCTTTGACAGATATGAGTTGATAGAGATAAGGCGTATAATGTTGTAAGGCGTATTCGTCACTTCCTGTTTTCACTGTTGCACTCGGTGGATTGTTTGGTGTGTGAAGGCTCTCTCGATTGATCTCATTTCTCTTTACTGTGATATCTTTGACTTGTTCTAATACATAAGCACATTAAAACACATATTTTCTGTTGCTCCATTTAATGTTTGGGGACCCTCCGTGTCTTACAAGGTTTTTCTCGTAGAAGTAACGGGTCGCTAGCTTACCGTTAGCCTTAGCTCCACCATGACTACCCATCCTGAGCTCTGTCTCTCTCTAAGGGTACGTTCACACTGCAGCTTGAAGTGACCCAAATCCGATTTCTTTGCCCGTATGCGACCTGTATCCGAACTTTTCTTGACAGTCTGAACAACACAGATCTAATTTTTTCAATGTGACCCAGGCCACTTGGATATGTTTTTCTAAATCCGATAAGTATCTGATCTTTTCAAATGCGACCTGTGTCTGTATGGCCAGGTGGCATTCATCTGACCTGTACGTGATTCCTCCTTGACAAAGGTCACTATTCTGAGTCCTACTACACAGAAGCGGGAAGAAAAATAACAACCATCATGGACATGGTTGTTAATGTGCTGGCTCCGGTTGGAAAACAACTTAAAACTCGTAAGATACAGTCCAACATTTATTTACTCTACAAACACTAAGCACTCTTGCTAGATGTGACGTCATTGCGTCGTCTACTGCGCATGCGGGACACTTGAGTTGTATGAATGCGTTCACACAGGAGATCACTACAATTCACATATATTTGGAAATGTGAACGACCACGCAAAACAAAATCGGATTTCATAAAAAATTTGGAATTGAGCATCAAGACCTGCAGTGTGAACATAGCCTAAGTCTTCTCTTTCCTGCTCTCTGTGTCAGATGTTCAGTTACTCATCTGCCTCCTAGTGATATTGGTACGTATAATAAATGTAACATTTTTGTAGCTTTGGAATCAAGGGTGTCAGAATTGAAGGCAGTTGAAAATCCAGTAGATAGCCGAGGCCCCCTAGCCAGCACGGAGCCATAACATAGTCCCAGATCCCAGCCCACAGGGCACTGCCAACCCGTCTGCTTTTCTAACAGATTTTCCCCTGTCAGAGACACACCCGCTGAGAAGTCAACTCTGGTAATTGGCAGCTCCATAGTCAGAAACATGGCACTGGAGACACCATCGACCATAGTCAAATGTTTGCCAGGGGACATCAAATCCTACCTGAAACTGCTGGTTAAGCATAAGCGTAAATACATTAAGATTGTTATTCACGCTGGCGGTAATGACACCCGGTTACGCCAATCAGAGGTTACCAAAGTTACCGTTGCTTCGGTGTGTAAGCTTGCCAAAACAATGTCGGACTCCATAATTATCTCTGGTCCCCTCAATGATCTGACCAGTGATTACATGCTGTCATTCAACCACTGGCTGTCTAGGTGGTGTCCAGAAAACGATGTGGGCTACATTGATAATTGGCGAACATTTTGGGGAAAACCTGGTCTGATTCGGAGAGACGGCATCCATCCCACTTTGGATGGGTCAGTGCTTCTTTCTAGGAATCTGGCCAAATTTATTAGTTCTCCAAAACTCTGACAACCCAGAGTTCAGACGAGGAAGCAGGGTCATAGTTTAGCACTCCTTTCTGCAGCTTCTGCACTTGTACCCACCCATTACCCTATTAAAACAGTATCTTAGTAGGGTGTGTATGACCAAAATTTTATAGATTAAAAAATAATCTAAAAGGAGGAAATCATGAAAATCTCATAAAAATAAACACAACTCAGACTGAAAAGAAAAATTAAACATTTAAATGTGGCCTATTGAACACAAGATCTCTCTCTTCAAAGACTTTGCTAGTTAATGACTTGATTTGTGACAATCAGATTGATTTATTTTGTCTCACAGAAACCTGGCTGCAGCAAGGGGATTATGTTACTTGATTTAGTGTTAAATACAGATAAGGTTATTATAGTTGTTATTTTAACATTCATGTTGACACTGAAAGTGATAGGCTAAATATAGCCTTTAGTGATATCTTAGACTCAATTGGCTTTGCTCAAAACATTAGCTAACCTACCCACCTTTCTCTTCATTCTCTGGACTTTGTGCTGACATATGGCATTGAGTGTAAAGACATAACAATATTTCCTCATAATCCTGTCCTGTCTGACCATTTTTAATAACCTTTAAGTTTAATTTAACCGAATACTCCACACCTGAAAGGAAATTTCATTATAGTAAATCAGTATCAGACAATGCTGTAACAACATGTAAAGAATCTGTTCCACTTTTAATTTACTCATTATCACAGTAAAACACAGTGGAGGGCAATAATTTTGTTTCTTCCTCTTCACAAATTGATTCTCTTGTTCATAGCATTACTTCCTTATTGCATGGTGTATTAGACAATGCAGCCCCCTTGAAAAAGAAGGTAATTATTTATAGGAGGCTGGCTCCCTGGTTTAATTCAGAGTTGCGTACTTTAAAGCACAATGTTAGAAAACTGGAGAAAAAATGGCGCTCTACACATCTAGAGGATTTCTACTTAATCTGGAAAAACAGTCTATTGTTTTATAAAAAGACAATTTGCCAAGCTAGAACTGCTTATTTCTCATCATTATTAGAAGGCAATAAGAATAATCATAGGTTTCTTCTTAGTACAGTTGCTAGTCATAGCTCTTTTGTGCCATCTATTCCATCTATTCATCTATCTTTTTAGCTCTCAGGAGTCATGACTTTATGGGATTCTTTTTAAATAAAATTGATTGTATTAAAAACAAAATCATTGGCATACCCTCAAAGACGATTACTTCATCCTCAGTAACCGAGACAACATTCAAAGTAACTGTAGAACCTGATCTGTGTTTGGACTGTTTTTATCCTGTGAAGCTTCCTGAGTTATCAAAAATATTACCTTCATCTAAACCTTCAACTTGTATGTTAGACCCAATCCCAACCAAATTATTTAAGGAAGTGTTCCCTCTGATTACCAGCCCCATTTTAGATATGATTAATCTATCCTTAGTAAATGGATATGTACCACAAGCTTTTAAGGTAGCTGTAATTAAGCCTTTACTTAAGAAACCTTCGCTTAATCAAGCTGACTTAGAAAATTTCAGACCTATATCCAGTTCTTATCTAAAATTCTTGAGAAAATAGTTGCTAATCAAATGTGTGATCATGTACACAGCAATGATCTGTTTGAAGAGTTTCCTTAAGGTTTCAGAGCTCATCATAGCACTGAAACAACTCTGCTGAAAGTCAATTATCATATTCTTCTAGCTTCAGATAATGGACTTATGTCTGTACTTGTCCTGTTAGATCTCAGTGCTGCATTTGATTCAGTCGATCACAATATTTTCTTAGAAAGGCTGGAACATGCTGTAGGGATCAGGAAAACAGCACTAGGCTGGTTTAAATCTTATTTGTCTGACAGATTCCAGTTTGTTCATGTAAACAACATTTTCAAAGTCCAAGGTTAATTGTGGAGTACCACAGGGTTAAGTACTTGGGCCAATTCTCTTCAGCATGGGATACATTTTCACTGTTATGCTGATGAAACTCAGGTTTACTTATCCATACATCCTGTTTAGACCAACCAGTTAGATAGACTAAAAGCATGTCTTGAAGATATAAAAACTGGGATGACTTTAAATTTTTTGCTTCTAAATTCAGACAAGACAGAAGTTGTCATCTTTGGACCGGAGTCTTTGAAAAAGAAACTGCTTAGTCAATCACTTAATCTGGATGGCATTAAACTGACCTCTGGTAACAAAGTAAAAAAAAAAACCTTGGGGTTATTTTTGACCAGGATGTGTCATTTAAATCCCATATTAAACACGTTTCCTTCTTTTACCTCGAGAACATTGCCAGAACCATTTATTCATATATAACCCAAAATTCTCTTTCTCACATATAAAGCCCTTAACGATCAAGCTCCATTATACATCTGAGATCTGATTGTTCCATATATTCCTAACACAGCATTTTGTTTTCAGACTGCATGTTTACTGGTGGTTCCTAGAGTCTCTAGAAGTAGAATGGGAGGCAGATCCTTTAGTTATCAGGCTCCTCTCCTGTGGAACCAGCTCCCAGTTTTAGTCCTTGAGGCAGACACCCTGTCTGCTTTTAAGGGTAGGCTTAACACTTTCCTTTTTGATAAAGCTTATAGTTAGAGTGGCTTAGGTTATCCTGAGCTATCTCAGTAGTTATGCTGCGATAGGCTTAGGCTGCTGGAGGACATAATGACCACTTTCACTCTCTCTGCTACATTCTCATACTACTATCCAATTTTGCATTATTTGCTGTTATTTTAGCTTTTAACTTCTCTGTCTTTTCTCTTCCTAGAAGCTACACCAGGCCTGAGTCTGTATCTACCAGTAACACCTTCATGGAGGGGGCATTGTCCAAGCTTCTGCTGCCAACAACTTAATGCTCACCTTCTACTGATGATACACAAAGCCCTGTCTTTCAGTGTTTGAAAGCTCAGAGTTTATCTGTTTTTTCTTCCTAGATGAAACCATTAAAGGAGCTACATCCATTAACATTTACTTTTCCTTCCCATAGAAAGTACTCCTGAATCAGTGCTTCTGTGTTCTTTTTTTGTCTCTGCTCTGTTCTCTCAAACCCCAGTCGGTGGTGGCAGGTGGCCGCTCACACCGAGCCTCGTTCTGCTAGAGGTTTTTTCTGTTAAAAGGGAGTTTTTCCTCTCCACCGTTGCTACATGCATGCTCAGTATGGGGGTTGCTGCAAAGTCAATGCCAGTGATTGTCCACTGTCGCTACATGTTCATCCAGGAGGAGTGAATGCAACATTTCACTGACTCGATGCAATCTGCTGGGTTTCCTTAGATAGAAAACTTTCTTAACCAATTTGAATAAATAACTGAATCTGACTGCACTGTTCGATAGTTAGGATTAATTGGAATGTACGTACCTGACTCAAAATCTTTATGATTAAATTGAATTGGCTTTGTGAAGTGCCTTGAGGTGATATGTGTTGTGAATATGTGTTGTGGCGCTATATAAATAAAACTGAATTGAATTGAGTTGAGGTGAACAGATATGAAAATGAAGGAATTACAAGATTATCCCTAGTTATCCTTCAGACCATATCTCTAACCTTTTTAAAACAATTTTATGTAACTAAAATGTTTATTCATTTAGAGGCTGAAAAAAGTTTGAGAATGAATTTAGCAGGAAAAACTTTTTTTTTATTTCCATATATCTGTGTAGTTTTATTCTGATCTTAAATGAAACAGGTATCTCTCCTGGGATAACAAAATGATGTAAAACACTCTTTAGGTATCATTTCAGTAGCTGCACTCACTTCGTTTTTAGTGGTGAAGGATTAACGAAAACTTCTTGTCGTGCTTTGAAAATGTCATCTAAAATTATTGTGTCTCATTAGACAAAGTTAAAAAACTTCCCGAGACTGTTAAGGAAGATCAATCAGCTAAGAAACCTGTCAGTTGATTCTTAGTGGGTGTGGCTAAAGTGATTTCATCAATTGACTTTGCCAACATGAGCCCTTGTCATCCGCTTACTGACGGCTGAGCAGTCTTAAGGGTCAAAATCTAGATTCCTCACTTCTCCTGAGAACAAGTTTGTTAAAAGCCTTTGTGTGTTTTTAGTCCTGAACAACTACTTTAGACTTGAGGCTGTGTGCATCTGAGCTGAAACTTACAGATTTCACATGATAGGAATCCATCTCCTGAATCCATCAACAATAAAACAGTTCTTCTCTTTTAAATTATCTGATCTTATAGACCTTGGTATGTTAATATTAGAAAACAACTCTAAATATCTTAGAATGTGTATCACTGTACTGTCTATCTGGACCTGATGTGTAAATGAGTAGTAAGCATGTTATCAAAACAGAGATTAATAATTTATTTGTGTTCTAATTCATCATGGGATCTGTGGCAGGATATAGGCCAGGTGCCGAGCTGCGGTTGGCGGTTGGGCTGGGCGGTGGAGCACGTCTTGTGTCTGCCCTGGGGTGGCTGGCAGGTTGTGCTTGGCATGGAGCGGTTGACCTTCTGCACTGTGGCTGCTGGGTGGTTCCACTGGGACTCTCCCTTGCTCTTCTCTGGGGGAGGTTTGCAGTAGTAGCGGCGATGGTTCCCTTGGGGTTCC
>JAHUTJ010068239.1:0-11843 GCA_036250325.1 Characodon lateralis
CCAGGAGGAGTGAATGCTGCAAGTCACTGACTGGATGCAATCTGCTGGGTTTCCTTAGATAGAAAAACTTTTTATCCAATTTGAATAAATAACTGAATCTGACTGAACTGTTCAACGGTTACAATTAATTGGAATCTATGAACCTGACTTTTGTGAAGTGCCTTGAGACGACATGGGTTGTGAATTGGCGCTTTATAAATAAACTGAATTGAATTGAACACCTCCCATGGGACGTTCCTGGCACGTCCCACCGGGAGGAGGCCCAGGACACGCTGGAGGGACTATGTCTCTCGGCTGGCCTGGGAACGCCTTGGGCTCCCCCCGGAGGAGCTGGATTAGGTGTCTGGGCAGAGGGACGTCTGGGCGTCTCTGCTGAGTCTGCTGCCCCCGCGACCCGGTCCCGTATAAGCGTAAGACGACGAGTACGAGTACGTTAACTAACATTTTAAGGATGTCTAAATAGGAACATTATAGCTAATTACTAGAGGAGAATAAAAGCAATATTAAAGGTATATGGAATATGTTAAATAATATTCTTAGAAAAGGAATCAAGCAAACAAATAATCCACAATATTTTATTAGTAATAATGAAAATATTAATATGTCTGTAGTGGTTCACAAATAAAATTTTGTGTCAGCCCAAAACTGGATAAAATTACTGATAAGTTCAAACTACTTTCTGAAAGTCAGCATGGATCAGAAAGATCTGCAGCGACTGTCCAGGTACTAACAGAGGAAATGAGCTCCACAGATAAAAAGCCATTTGCAGAAGGTCTGTTCTGAAGAAGCATTTGACACAATTGATCACAAAATATTAATCGTTAAACTAGAGAAGCATGGTGTACGGAGTGTGGTTCTAGAGTGGATTAGGAGCTATTTAAGTACCAGGAAACAGTTTGTGAAAGCGAGTGAATATCAGCCATCATGCTTGGACATTGCTTCTGGTGTTCCCCCATCAAGTATTGGGACCAAACTCTTTATCATCTGCATAAGTAACACATGGAAAGTTTCAAAAGTATTACAGTTTGTAATGATACAAATATTTTCTGTACAGGTGAGAGTAAGAAGAAAAGGCCAAAACTGATATAAGATGTTAGAAAGATGGTGAACACCTAAGTAGGTGTGTGTATATAATATACCCTAAGCACAATAAAAGGAAATGTGACTACTGTGGGACGGATGAAACAATAAAACATGTTTATTGGAATGTCAAAAATGTGAGCAAGAAAGACGATGTATTCAATTCAGTTCAGTTTATTTTGATAGCGCCAATTCACAACACATGTCGTCTCAAGGCTCTTTACAAAGTCAGTTTAGTCGAATCATACAGATTTCAAGTCAGGTTCATACATTCTAATAAATCCTAACTATTATAACAGTTCAGTCAGATTCAGGTTATTATTCAAACTGGTTAAATAGTTTTTCTGCCTAAGGAAACCCAGCAGATTGCATCGAGTCAGTGACTTGCAGCATTCACTCCTCCTGGATGAGCATGAGCAGAGAAGTTGAGAAGATAAAAGAAATATTTAACATAAAAGATGTAATTTATAGTGCAAACATATAGAAAAAACAACTTATTCATAGAATTTGATTTTACTTATATGCATACACTGCAGTAAACCACCATAAACCACACTCCAAACCAGCCGATGGCGGTAATGCGCACCTTCAGGATTTTGCCAGCCGCCAATAAATTCCAGAAGAAGAAAACGACGACGAAGAAGAACATGTCGTCACCGTGCGCCTGCGCATGGAAGCAGCCTGTAGTCTTTGAGAGTGTTCGTGATTCTGGTTCGGGCTGATTCGGTGTCGCTGTGATTCTGATGCTCTGGCTGCTGCTCCGGAGGCTCCGGCGGTTCTCGGCCGGCTTGGAGCGCTCCTTTAGCAGCCTGCCCGCCTCACAGGTTCGCAGAACCTTCCTGGACTTCTTCCGGGACAAACACCGACACCAGGTGGTTCCTTCCGCTTCGGTCCGGCCCATAGGAGACCCCAGCCTGCTGTTCGTGAACGCCGGCATGAACCAGGTGAGTCTGGATCTGTTTGTTCCGTTCCGGTTAGATCCTGAATCGCCGTCAGTCCAGTCAGGATGAATGAGATTTCTTTTTCTAGTTCTGACCCAATTCTGCTCGGAAAAGGTTAATTATCCTGCAGCGGGATTAGAGACAGTCACTAAAAACATAGAAATAAAATATAATAAATTATATAAGAAAATAAACTGATCGGTTCCGATCAGTCCAGTCTGGTTCAGATCAGTGAAAGACCGAATCGGGGTTGGTGGTCCTGGTTGTTCCAGATCTGCCTGGTCGTCTAATGCTCATCACCAACACTGCAACGAACAGTTGTTCTGATCCAGGGACCGATCTGAAGCCTGCAGGACACCGGGCCCCAGGACACCAGGACTGGACACCCCTGGACTAGAACTCCAACAGAATCCCTCTAACTGAGCTGGGATGATGAACTGTTCAGTGTCAACTTAATCCAGTTCTTGGTTTGTTTCTGGTTCTCATGGTTTCAGTTTAAACCGGTTTTCCTGGGGACAGTGGACCCCCGCAGCCCGATGGCGTCGTACCGGCGTGTGGTCAACAGTCAGAGATGTGTTCGAGCCGGCGGCAAACACAACGACCTGGACGACGTGGGTCGGGACGTGTACCACCACACCTTCTTCGAGATGCTCGGGAACTGGTCCTTTGGAGACTACTTCAAGGTGGGAGGGGGTCTTTCCCTCATCAGGTGACTTCCCATGTAGAATGGGCGGGGCTTCAGTGTGTGTGTGTGTGTGTGTGTGAGACAGGAAGAGGCGTGTTGGATGGCTTGGAGCCTCCTCACAGAGCATTATGGGATCCCAGCTGATAGACTCTACGTGTCGTATTTCGGTGGGGACGCTGCATCGGGTCTACTGGCTGACGAGGAAACCCGGCACATCTGGCTGGACTTAGGGTACGTCTACATTTGTCTGCAGTTGGGCCTCAGGCTGGTTCTGGGTCATCTGACCGGGCTTCTGCTCATCAGGGTTCCTCCCACTCGCATCCTGCCGTTTGGTCTGAAGGACAATTTCTGGGAGATGGGGGACACGGGCCCCTGTGGCCCCTGCACCGAGATCCACTATGATCACGTGGGGGGACGAGATGCTGCTGGGCTCGTCAACACAGACAATCCAGAGGTGGTGGAGATCTGGAATTTGGTCTTCATCCAATACAATAGGTCTGTGTTCACACCTACACCAGTTTGAGACCAGTTCAGACCACATGAAACCAGTTCAGACCTGTTGTTTAATGCAGCATAAAAAGCTTCAGACGGCAGAGAAGTCATTGAACCTTCAGCAAACCTGTGAAATGTCACCCAGAAGCAACTTTCTCTACAAACCATTGTTGCTGACATGTTAACTGGACTGAACTTTTGCAGAACCTTTCCAGTCATACTGACCACTGAAAACGCGTGACACCAGAGCCACACCAACACACACATTCATACGCTGATGCATCTGTAGGCAAGCTGAGGCTAAATGCCTTGCTAGGGGCACAATGACATGTGAGGAAGTTAGGATCAAACCCACAATTTTTTCAGATTGCAGGGATTTAAAAAAGCTCAAGAAGCTCTGTTCTGGGGACTCCTGTAGAACCTTTGGAGATGATTGTAAAAACAAGGATGCTTCGTGAAATGTAGAACATTAAGGACAACCCTGAGCATCCTCTTCTTCAGGGTCTTGAGTCAGAGGCTTCATCTACAGTGGTGTGAAAAGTTAGTCCGCTTCCTGATTTCGTCTTTTTATGCATGTTTGTCACAGTAAAGTGTTTCAGATCTTCAAACGAATTGAAATATTAGTGAAAGAAAACACAGTAAACACAAAGTGCAGTTTTTAAATGAAGGTTTTTATTAATAAGGGAGAAAAATATCCAGACCTACACGACCCTGTGTGAAACATATTTGTCCCCCGTTAAAACATAACTGGTTTATCACACCTGAGTTCACTTCCTCTAGCCACACCCAGACCTGACCTCAAGCTGAAACTTGAGTTCTGCAGCAGGACAAAGATCCAAATCACACCAGCAAGACCACTTCTACATGGCTGAAGAAAAACAAAATGAAGACTTTGGGGTGGCCTATTCAAAGTCCTGACCTGAATCCTATTGAGATGCTGCGGCATGACCTTAAAAAGGCCGTTCATGCTGGAAAACCCTCCAGTATGGCTGAATTACAACAATTCTGCATAGCAGAGTGGGTCAGAATTCCGCCACAGCGCTGGAAGGGACTTGTTGCAAGTTATCGCAAACGCTCGATTGCTGCTAAGGGCACAACCTGTAGGTTTAGGGTGCAATTCCTGGTTCACACAGGTTCATGTAGGGTTGGATGTTTTTCTCCATTAATAATAAAAACCTTTATTTAAAAACAGCGTTTTATGTTTAATGTGTTTTCTTTGAGTAATATTTAAATCAGTCTGATGATCTGAAACACTTCAGTGTGACAAACATGCAAAAAAGAAGTGAAGGGAAACACTTTTTCACACCTCTGTACACTAAAAAAGTGACTTCTTTAAAGTCAGATTATTTGCATCAAACCCACTTTTATCTCCTGAAGATGGTCTGCAACTGTGCATAGCTGCAGGCCCCGCCCCTCCCATCCATACCTGGAAGATTAAAGCTCTGCTAACAGGTGACTTGGAAGCACACAGGTACACAGAAATCAGCAATAATCATCAAAATAAAATCGCATACATACTTCCATTAAGGATATTAACACGTTTGTTTTCTCTGTAAGGAGACGTTTAAACTATAGGTTTTCTAAATGTGTGCTAATTTAACTTGAGAGTTTTGCCCAAATTAACACAATGAAAATACAAATTATTCATATTTTTCTGTGTCTTTAATAAAAAGTTGAAGTTTAAAATGGTATAAGGAATCCAGTTTATGTATAATGACACCTCCATCTATTACGACTGAAGAAACATGCATAGTTTGAGGAGTCAGTTGGTTTCCCTGTGGGGTTAACAAAGTATTCATGAATTGGACCAGACCAGTTCCAACACGTCAGACTAGTTCAGACCAGTTCAGTCCAGCCGGTTCCATGTCAGACTAGTTAAGACGTGGTTAGACCAGGACCTGCTTCATGTTAAAGGTCCACTTGGCTCAGGTCCCTGTCTGTTTCAGGGAGGTGGACCACAGTCTGCGGTTGCTGCCCCAGTTCAGCGTGGATACTGGGATGGGACTGGAGAGACTGGTCAGCGTTCTGCAGGGTAAACGGTCCAACTATGACACTGACCTGTTCACACCACTGCTGGACGCCATCCACCAGGTACACACAGGTCCAGAGGAATGTTCTCATGGTGGCAGGGCCATCGTCATGGTGACACGCCTGTCGCCACAGTGACGTGTCTCTGTGTCCTCAGAGGTCAGGGGCGGGGCCTTACAGCGGCAGGACGGGGAAGGCAGATGAGGGACATGTGGATCGGGCCTACAGGGTCATAGCCGACCACATCCGGACTTTATCGGTCTGCATCGCTGACGGGATCCATCCTGGGATGTCTGGAGCCGAGTGAGTGCCCAGCCAATCAGCTGGCAGCTCTGTGATCATCAGCTTTGTTCACACTGTTCAACTGTTTCACTGTCTGTGGTTCAGGTTGGTGCTGAGGAGGATCTTGAGGCGGGCAGTTCGGTTCTGTATTGAGGTTCTGAAGGCTCCACAAGGAGCGTTGGCCAGCCTGGTTCCTACTGTGGTTCATATTCTGGTAAAATACATTTCCCATCATCCCTCTGTTGGGATTGAGGGTGATGAGCTTCAGGGTGTATTCACACCCACCGCTTTTGGTCCGCTTTAAACAGACCAGAGTTAGTGGGTCTTGGTCCGAAACAAACAACCGGACCAAGACCCACTTTTTTGAGGTGGTCTCAGTCCGCTTCCAAACAGACTCTGGTGCGGTTCGCCTCTGGTGTGAATACGAACCGGCCTCGATCTGACACAACTACAGAAAACGTGTCTCTTTGGACCTAACAAGCCACCGTAGCAGTGAACTGAAATCTTACCTGAACCCATCTTACCTTACCTCTGTTGCTTAGCAACGCTGTTGCCTTTCGTTTTCGATCAAAGCGTCTCCTTCGGCTTGCAGCTCGCGTTCTCCGACTGGGTTCCAAGGTTCTAAACGTTTCTGTGTTGAATGAGCTGCTCTGGACCCTCACCGTGATATCACAGCTGTAATAACGGCACAGATCTGCAGAACTTCCACAGGCGTTTTCATCCATTTCTGGGTCTGTGCTCTGTCCCGCCCCCTTATTTCTGTCCAATGGGAGCAACAGTCGTTACCTGCATGGCTTTGTTTACAAGTAATAGTTCACTGCGAAAGTACAATGTGAAAGCGCACCGCACCAAACGAAAAAAATAAAGTTCCGTTTTGGTCCGGTCCAAACATGTGGACCAAAGGCCTTTCCTGGTGTGAATACACCCTAAGTTTCACTAATCAGAGTAAACTTCAGGATAGTTACAGATCCTCAGTGGTTAGCGATGGATGGGTTCATCAATGAAGTGACTTTTAGCTTCACTGATTAATTGATTGCTCTTATTGGCTGACCGACTGATTGAACCCTGACCTCTGCTGGCAGGGTGACGCGTATCCAGACCTGGCCCGGGAGGCGGACCGGGTGAGTGTTCCAGCGACTTGTCCACATGTGCAGCAGATGGATGATGTAACAGCAAGTAGTTATGGCCTTAGTCGTTTCTTTCAGATCATTGACGTCATCAACGAGAACGAGGCTCATTTCCTGTCATCTCTCCAGCACGGCAGCCGGCTGATTCAAAGGACTTTCAGAAGGATGGAGATCACAGGGAGCCCGTTCCCTGGTCAGTTGCTGATTATTGGTTAATGCTTTGCAGGTCTATGCCATCATTAACACGCCGTCCTGTTGGTCCTTCTTCAGCCTCAGTGGCCTGGTCTCTGCACCGGGACCTGGGTTTTCCTTTGGACTTGGTGAACCTAATGCTGGAGGAGAGAGGAGTCCAGGTGGACCATCAGGAGTTAGACAGACTGATCTCCAAGAACCAGAAGGTGGCGCTGCGTTTCTTTTTTCAATTAGAAACAACCTGCTTTAATTGGACACCAACTCCCATGATGCAGCTGGTTCCCTGCTGATCTTCTTTAAACATCCACCATCCTTGTGGCGTTTAGTTTCCTGTGACTCCGTTATATTGGAGCTTTTATTGCAAATAAAAGTGATGATGTACCTGATGATGTCATTGATGTTGTGACTGCTGTTACACCTGTCTTAGATGTTGTCGGAGCAGCAGGCAGGTGTGCGGCCTCGCCTCCTGCCGGACATCCTGAGCCTGGCGGAGCTGCAGCGCAGCGGTGTTCCTCACACTGACGACACCCTTAAGTACCGGTACCGGCTGGAGAACGGCAGATACGGTACGCAGTTACCTGCACAGGTAACCAGGGGTGATGAGTTGACAGCTGTAACACCTCCCCTCCCTCATTCCAGTGTTCCCAGGTTGCCGAGCCACAGTTTTGGCCCTGTATGATGGTCAGGCGCTGGTTCCGGAGGTCAGTGAGGCTCAGCGCTGCGGAGTCATTCTGGACCGGACCTGTTTCTATTCTGAACAGGGGGGGCAGTCACATGACCAGGGATACCTGACACGGGGCGGGCTGGAGGTGAGCTGAGCTTCATAGGAAAAATCTTATGAGTATCCAGATGACCCCAGGTGTTCTGTTTCTCAGGATGTTCTGTATTCGGTGGAGGCGGTTATCCGGGCCGGAGGATACGTGGTCCATCAGGTGACTGTTCCCAACCTCCTGAAGACTGGAGACCAGGTCCAGCTGCACCTCAACGAGGTACCGAGGAGCAGGATTCTCAGACCACAACAGAACTTTCATACCATAACAGACCTAGCAGTACCCTATTCTATGACTTTAGAGAACCAACAGGTTAAGACACAACAGAACCCATAGACCAGAACTCTACAGAACCTTCAGGTCAATAAGGAACAGAACCAACCAAACTGTCCAGTCACTGACTCAAATATCTGTTCTGGTTAAAGTGAATGTCTTCTTGTCCTCTCTAATTGTCTCGGTTGGGTCCGATCCGGTTCCACCTCTTGTGTCAGGCCCACCGGCTGTCCTGCATGGTGAAACATACAGCGACCCACATCCTGAACTTTGCTCTGAGGAAAGTTCTGGGTCCATCCGTGCAACAGAGAGGTTCTCACATCTCAGCTGATCACTTGCGCTTTGACTTCAGTGTGAAGGTTCTGACCCATTACCAGCTGAGTTACTGACTACTTTACTGACTGTAAAGGTTCAGCTTTTTCTGACGTGTTTTTGTGATTCTCGTCAGGGTTCTCTGAGCTCCTCCCAGCTGCAGCAGGTAGAAACGTGTGTTAATGAAATCATCTCAGCCAATCTGGTTGTCCACAGCTCGGAGGTTCCTCTGCAGAAAGCCAGAACCATCCAAGGACTGAGGACAGTGGACGAGGTAAGCAGAGACCTCCTCCTGGATCCACCTGCTGTCTTAGGTTTGCTGATGCTTCGCCCCTCCTGACTCTGCAGATATATCCGGACCCTGTTCGGGTGGTGTCGTTCGAGGTTCCAGTATCTGAGCTGTTGGATGGTGGGTCGGTGAGAGAGACGTCTGTGGAGCTCTGCTGTGGAACGTAAGACAAAAACCAACCGTTCACCTGTCCGCCTGCTTCACCTGCTTGTCTGTTAATGATTCAATTTTGGGTTCAGCAGACCTTTCACTGCTCACAGGGTTGCTGGTTCTGTTCTCTGCTCCTAAGTGTCCTTAAGCAAACTGACCCTCACCTGACAGGAAATAAACATCAGGATGTCGACCAATCACAAGGCTCGACATCATCCAGAAGCAGCATTTCTGCGTTTTCTTTACAGTCTTAGGTTGTGAAAGTATGGATCACATCAGAGCAAAATAGTCTTTATCTGACCTTCTGTTCTGGTCAGATTAATCTGAAGCACCTGTGCAGGTGAGATGGATCACCTGTTAACGCAGGGCTGCGGCAGGATCAAGTGTAAGGCTCCAACAGGTGTACACGTACATCTAAAACAATTAGAGTATGGTGAAAAAGTTGAACATTTTTATCCCACATGTCAGAAAGTAAAACTCCTAAATGCAGCGGGGGGACGACGGGAAATGCTGCTCTTAAACAAATAATAGAAAGAGATTAAAACCCGTTAATGTTGAATTTCTGCTTCTTTATCTTTGTATTGACTAAGTTAACAGCTGTTTCTCTCTGTCTTCATATTGTCGTCTCCTTCATTAGATGTTCCTCTAAATCTGGTTTTCAGGGTTTTCTTCTTCTCACCCTGAGCTGCAGAACTTTGAATAATATTAGGAAATCATTTTTTTAATCCACATTAAAATTTTAACTTTCTATTCTAAATGGTAAACGTTCAAATTTAAGGAATAAATGACGACATAATGAACAAGACAAAGTGTGGGGAGTAATGCGTGTTAAACGTCTGAATGAATGGAACAGGAAGTGCTTTTATTTTGATAGCTCCAGCAGGAAGTGTCCTGTAATTTAGCAGCTAGCTTAGCAGCGGAAGAAGGTCGGAGGTCACTTATGTTTATTTTGCTTCCTAAAGGATCCAAAGTCATTTAATTCAGCATTCAGTTGGAGAGACGTTCATGTGGTCATTATTATGAAGCTATTGCTAACATAAACAGGTTGTTATGAACTATTAACATCCCATAATAATCCACCAACATCACTGGCTAATAATCAAGCTCATCCTTTCACAGTAAAACATGCAGCACAGACCAGCTGCCTTTCACTACAGGAGATGAAAACTGGTGCGAAGACTCGAGTCTCAGGTCTTCAGAGAACAAGTCTTAAATTCGACTGGAGTTGGAGTCTTGAGCTTGATTCACAGGTGTGTTTCTGTTCAGACACCTGCTGCAGACCAGCGCCATTGAGGAGCTAGTGATCATCTCAGAGAAGCAGCTGGTGAAAGGAATCAGCCGGATCATTGCTGTGACGGGACAAGACGCTGTACAGGTGGGTTCACACATGACCTTCCGACATCATACAGGTGTAATCTGACTCGGATAATGGACTTGTGTCTGTTCTGGTTCTGTTAGATCTCAGTGCTGCATTTGATCCAGTCGACCATAATATTCTCTTAGAAAGGCTGGAATATGCTGTAGGGATCAGGGGAACAGCGCTAGGCTGGTTTAAATCTTATCTGTCTGACAGATTCCAGTTTGTTCATGTAAATGATAAATCATCTTTAAACTCCAGGGTTAATTGTGGAGTACCACAGGGTTCAGTACTTGGGCCAATTCTCTTCACTAGAATAACATAAAATAGAACAGAATAGTTGGTCTTTATTCTCGTTGCAATTAACGAGATTATAGAAGCCTTTCCAGTAGAGGGCCACATTAGTAACACCCCATACTATAAATCCCACATCCGCCACATAAAATACATCAAATGAATCCCATCATTCCCATCTACACTCATCTCTCTATAAAACATTAAAAGGACATTTTTGCAGATTCTCAGTCATCCAGAATGTCCCCCAATGTTCATCAATAGAAGGCAAATGGACTTCTTCTCTGATCCAAAACGCTTATTGAGTTCTGAACATGGTTTGAAGTAACAGATAATAAGTTGTAGTCGGAACAATCCTACTGATAGGGCCGTTAGGGTCACAGATGAAGAGCAAACCCATCAGGTCCACAATCAACACTTCACTTACCGCTCATGGATAAGGCACAGTCCTTTGAAGACAGCAATGTCCACATTTTGGACAGAGAAGACAGGTGAATTGAGAGAGGAATGAAAGAAGCCATCTAAGTTCAACATGAAGATGCAACACTGAACAAAGGAGGAAATTTCCAACATGCTCCAAAACCCAGAGACCTTCAGGATGTGTCTCCGTGTCTGATAACCTGCTGTCTCCAGAACCATCACAGCATCTAAATGAGCTTTATTTTTATCCATCTTTCAACTTAAAAAAAACAAATCAGTAAATACCAGCCCCATGCACAGCCTAGTGAGAAAAACTCAAACGTCGCACAGAGGAAATAGTAAATAGACATCAGAGACAGGAAAAAAGCAGTAATATTCAGTCATAATCACATAATATGTACTTTCACAAATAAGCCAAGTTATACATAATCAAGATCCATTATAATCTTGTGTATGAAAATAATTATTCAATTTCTTTTTTAATTGTAAATCTGTCCATAATTCATTGAAAATGTTCTCCTCTCCTTTCATGATTCTGATCCATTCCTCTAGTTGGAGCGTCCTTATTCTGACATCTTCTACTCGTTGCTTTTTTGCTGTTTCCTAACATTATATTAATGCAGTATTTAAGTTATCAGAATCATCTTTATTGCCAAGTTTATACAACAAACAAGGATTAATCTTTATAAATGAACATATACACACAACTAACTCTACAATAGAATATAATGTGGGACCAGTCCAAGTCTGCCTGGTGTTGTTCTGGTGCTCTGACTGTCAAGAGTTCATCAGAGAAACAGCCTGGGGGAAGAAACTGTCTCTGTGGCGGCTGGTTTTAGTGAACAGTGCTCTGTAGCGCCACCTGAAGGTAAAGCTCTGAACAGTTTATGTGCGGGGTGTGTGGGGTCTGCAGAGATGTTAGCAGCTCTTTTCCTGACCCTTGACCTGTATAAGTCCTGGATGGAGGGAAGGTCAGCCCTGATTATTCTCTCTGCAGTCCTGATTATTCATTGCAGTCTGGACCGGTCCTGTTTGGTGGATGAGCCAAACCACACTGAGATGGATGAAGACAGGACAGACTGAATGATGGCAGTGTAGAAGATGACCAGCAGCTCCTGTGGAAGGTTGAACTTCTTGAGTTGCCTCAGGAA
>JAHUTJ010068240.1:0-11840 GCA_036250325.1 Characodon lateralis
AAAAGTTTGACACATCCAATAAATTTCATTCCACTTCACGATTGTGTCCCACTTCTTGTTGATTCTTCACAAAAAATTAGAATTTTATATCTTTATGTTTGAAGCCTGAAATGTGGCAAGAGGTTGACCAGTTCAAGGGGGCCGAATACTTTCGCAAGACACTGTACATCAGAACCTGATGTAATGAGCTGCTTTTCTTCACACATTCTCTATACTCTTGATTCCAATACATGCCATATTTGTTAGTTATAAATATAATGACTAACTTTCTCTTGGCAGGATTTTGATACACAGATGTGAAAAAATATTTGGCTCATCACAGATGTCTTCTGTTTTTACTTTTTGGACACCTAAAGGTTTTAAAATTTTGATCATTAAATCAGTCATGGCCAGAAGAATCAAAACGTCCCTTAAATGGAACCTGTCTGACAACACGAAGCAGCCTAAAAGATCTCATAGAAATAGATGACTCAGCAAGGGGGAGACTAAAGAACATCTGCAGCACTGCAGATGTTCATGAGTCAACAATAAGAAACAGACTCGTCTTGATGATCTCCAAGACTTTAGGGAAGTTATTTTGTGGACTGAAAAAGAAAAAGGGGATTTTCTAGACAGTTTGTGTCTTATTAAACTTGGTGTGAAATTAACACAGTACTTCAGAAAAAGAACATCATGTCAACAGTCAAACATAGTGGTGGTGAGATATTCTTGGCCTGCTTCTTAAGAACCTAGAGGACCTTCTGTAATTAGCAAAACAGTGAATTCAATTCTGCTCTCTATCAAAAAGTCCAAAAAGAAGACTTGATGAGCTTATTCTCAAGCTTAGATTATTTAGCAAGACAAAAATCAGAAGTCGGTCAATAAATCCACCTCTGAATGGCACAAAAGAGCAACATTTTGAGTGGCCTAGTCAAACTCCACACTTGAATCTGATTGAGATGCTGTGGCATGACCTTATTCTCCGAATAAAAAATGCGTGACTGCATGAATTATAATTGTCTCACTAAGATTTTTTTTGTGTTTTTAGCAATCTTAAGAGATTAATGAATTTAAAGTATTGTTTTTAATCTTAACACGACACAATAAGAAAAGCCTGAAAAACAGTAATAAATACGATGCCGAAACTTTATCAAAATACAGGAAATGTATAGCACTGTGTTCAACCTCAAAAGCTGCAGAGTTCAGAATATAAAAAGCCCAAACCACTGTAAAAAGCCCCTACAATATCTTTAGGTTTTGCGGGATTAACTAACATCTTCAGCCTTCAGACAAAGCAGCGTTTTCATAAAATATTCAAAACCATGGTATGAGAGGTATTTTTGAAAAGACATTTCTGAACACATATTTTGCACGTTAATAAATAAAACAGAATGTTTAAAAAGAGGGATAAAACAATAAATTATTTGTGCAAAATATATAAAAATACACTTATATATTGTGTATCAAGGACATGATTAAAGTCTCGCCAACCACAAGTGTCACCACAGGGTTCCAGATTTTCTGAAATATCTTTCCTCTGTCTTCATTATGGACCTTTGGTCTCTCCAAAGGTCCATAATGAACCTTTGGTCTCTCCAAATGAAGAATGTTTGTCCTTTGTCCCAGGAATGAGTCAAAGCAGGTTTGTTTTCAACAGCACTGAATCAGTTTCTTAACAGCCAAAATCCCAGTGCAGCTGTTTTCTCATATTTATTCTAGAACATGACCCTGTCCGAGCTACCGCACCCTGTTGGTGGTCAGAGGCATTGGATCTCCCTCGAATTCTTTTTCCCCAGAACCGTCATTTCTGGTTACAATCACTTTCTCTTAAAGGAATGACTCTCAAACTGTTCCATACTCTCAACACTTGTATTCTAAATAAGGCAGAAGAATGGTTACAGAGATCAGCGCTGACGGCTCGGTGATTGAAGTGAAGTGACAAAGCAGCCCCAAAAGAAGGTCACACATGGTTTTGTACATCCCTCCATGGGATGCACACTCCCTCAGTGTTTATCAGTAGACTATATGTCACCATTCTGGCGTCTATATGATAGTGTGTAATAGCAGGTGTCCAACCCTGAATCTAAGTGTGGCTGCAGCAGTCTAATCAACACGGTTACAAAGAGTTCCATAATCAACCAAATCCACTAAACTTTATATCAAACTGTAGGTCATTTGTCCTTATGACGTGCATCAGTGAGGAGTCTTCTCCTATCTTAGCAAAAGTGAAAACATTAGCATTTATACTTTATCATTATGGTGTATGTGTAAAAGCTCATGTGTAAAGCTCTATAAGTAATAGTAAGCAAGGTTATTCCTAACAACCATGGACAGCAGGAAGTAGGTTCAAATGCTTTGGAATTAAAAATACAAACACACAGCTTATACCAGAATGCATACACATGCTGCATGAACAAAGCAAGAGTTAGATTGAACGTGGCAGACTTACCTTTTGGCACAAACAGGATATCTGTCTAAAAAATGGAAAAACTATCATAATTAAGGTGGAAAAAGTAGGAAACTATTGATCATGATCTCAGTTTTCTAAGTGTTAAGAACCTGGAATTTTAAAAAGTCATCTGTACAGTTTTGTACAGCATATGTGTTGCCCTTCATCTTTATTTGTCAGTCAGTCAGTCAGTCATTTTCTACCGCTTATTCCATAGTGGGTCACGGGGAAGCTGGTGCCTATCTCCAGCAGGCTATGGGCGAGAGGCGGGGTCCACCCTGGACAGGTCGCCAGTCCATCGCAGCATCTTTATTTGTTTTCACCAAAAATTGTTGTTTTATAGCGCGGTCTTGAAACTCTGGGGGTGGTATAACCTGCACTGCTTCCCAGATACCAAATAAACGATGATTAAAAATAAAAAATGCTGTACATATTCCCAGTTTATATTCTTGTTTAATTACTATTATTATTATTATTGTGATTGTTGTTTTTGTATGCTTCTAATTGCCTATCCCTTTTGCTGCTATACAAATAATTATATTCTATTGTATTCTATTCTATTTATCTGATGATCCAAATGCTATGTTGGCCATTTTTCAAATGATGAATGCCTAATTAGGGTAATGAAATATAAAAATAAAATATTTCAGACTAAAGGCGACGCACTTTAGACATTTTACATAAACGGAAGAATGACTCACAAAGTTTATGTTTATGTGCTCGCAGTAAAGGTACTTTTAAATCGTTATAATATAGCAATGCAAAACGGAACTTTAGTTTGTGAAATGCTGTCGCCCGGTCCAGAATCATCGTCGCACCACGAAGCTTTCCCTGAAACAAGCGAACTCATTCAGGCTTTCTGTTGGACGGTAAACGACCCTCGCAAGTTTAGTTATTGGAATGAGATTTACAAATTGTCGCAAAAATACTTAATGAAACACAACTGAGCTGATTTACTGTAGATGTTTGACATATTTGATGAATTATACGAATTAGTTTTCTTTGGTGCCTGCGCTCGGTAGCTAACACGCTTGCTCACTGCTAACTTGCGACCCGCTTTCGTGAACAATCTGAAACCCAGAGGCTTAACTATGTCATTTACTTGGGTCTTTAATTGGTTTTGTGGATCAAGGTTGTTTAATAAATGCCTAATATGTGTTTGCAGGCTCAACGTTTAAAGATAAAAGATGTTTTTGACCAGATCGGAGTATGACAGGTAAGAGCTGCACAAACTGCTTTGTCATTTATTGAGTGCGTCCCAGTGGTAAACTACAAACAAATCAGAGGACTGTGGTGCTAAGTTTTGCGTTGCTTTATGCACGCATGGGTAGGCAGTATGACTAAAGAGATACAGGCCAAAGGGATTTTCATTCTTCTGTTTCACGTTGAGCTTGGATGTTTTGATAGTTAGCTAACCGCTAACTGTCCTGCGTTATTGGCGAAAAAAGTTACTTTCACTTTCGTTATTGGATTTTTTTCCCCTTCCCTTTAAATCTTTATTTTACTCTGAATACATGAGTATGATTATGTGGTTACAGTTGTTTTGTCAAAGTCAAAACAACCCTGCAGTTAAAAACGGGTTTTGAAAAAAAAAAAAAAAAAAAGAATTAGTTTGAGTTGTTAACCATGATTAAATACATTTTTTTTCTCAGAGGTGTAAACACATTCTCTCCAGAGGGAAGATTGTTTCAGGTTGAATATGCCATAGAGGCAATAAAAGTGAGTACCTCATGCAAAATTGTTCACATTGTCCACTTAAATTCAAGCTTATTGCTTTTCTACGGCCTGATTTTGCTCTCCTAGCTTGGCTCCACGGCCATCGGTATCCAGACATCAGAGGGAGTGTGTCTTGCTGTGGAGAAGAGGATCACCTCCCCGCTCATGGAGCCCAACAGCATTGAGAAGATCGTGGAGATTGACAGTCACATCGGTAAGTGGCAGCATGAAGAGCACTTGATGTTAAAAAACATTTATGAATGTTATGAGATGGTTATATATAACAATATTGCCTTTTATAATATTGTTTTAATCAAAACCATTGAAAATAAATACCAAGTGGGTCAACTGCTTGGTTGTATTTGTTTGGATTATGTTGAATGTAAAATGCAAAATAATAATAATACATTTTATTTAAAACTGCCTTTCAAGATCCCTGGGAACTTTGTACAACAATTAAAATATCAAATCACAATATGCAGAAAGTGTCTTTTACGAGCACCAAAGGGGGGAAAAAATAAAGGTCAAAAAGATGTTTTCAGACCAGCTTTGAAAGTAGGAGCAGAATCTATGTTACAAATGTGATGCAGGACAAAGATCCAAAGACGAGAGCTACTCTGCTAAAAGCAGAGGAGGGGGATCTCAGGGAGCATAAAGATGCAATGATGTGCAGAACATTAGAGATGTATGGAGAAACTTGGACAAAAGAAAAACCTTAAAGTCGTGGTGGATTCCAGGAAGCTAATAAGGTTGTTGAAGGAAAAGAGGAAAGATGTTTGTGCAGCTGCGTTTTGTTACCCTTGAGGTCTGTGTACAAGTTTGCAGCAAGGTTGCAAGAGTAACGGATGAGCATAACCAACTATTGTTACATCAGTAGAAGCGTGGACACCAGATATCTTTCTGTTTCATTGCTGTTTAATTTAAGAAAGTTAGCAGACAGCCATGCTGTAATTTCCATAGAGAATTACTGAGGGAAAGAAGTGGGAGAGTGGATTTGGTTTTGTAAATATGTTGAGCTGGGTGTCATCAGCGAACGCATGCTGTATTTTCTAAATAGGTGAGCAAGAGGTAGAAGATAAACAATCAGAATCGGCTTTATTTGTCAAACAGGGAGACAGCCTGGGGAAAGAAGCTGTCTCTGTGGTGGCTGGTTTTTGAAAATAGCATATTTTAATGCTGACCCAAAGGAAAAGTCTAAACCGTTTGTGTCCAGGATGTGTAAGGTTTGCAGAGATGTTAGCTTCCCTTTTCCTGATGCTAAACCTGTACAAGTCATAGTTTGAGGGAAGGTCAGCTCTGATGATCCTCTTCGCAGACCTGATTGTTCATTGTTGTTTGGACCTGTCCTGCTTTCTGGATGAGCCAAGCCCCACAGAGATGGACGAACACAGAACAGACTGACTAATGGCAGTGTAGAAGATGACCAGCAGCTGCTGTTGCAAGGATGTACTTCTTGCGTTGCTGCAGGAAGTACTGTCACTGCCGAGCCTTCTTCCGAACAGTGTCTATGTGTGAGGACCACTACAGGTTCCTAGGAACCAAAAGGGATTCACAGTAGACACAGAAGGGAGTGTGGGGGGTGTTCTCTGGAGGTCCACCAGAAGTGAGGACTAAGAAATAGCTCTAGGGAACGCCACTGATAAAGGGTGAATCTTGTGATATGAAATGTTCTGGATCTCTGTTAAGATCTCAGAGGTACGTTTTAAATCAGCAATGTGAAGATCCAATGGTGCCAACAGCTTCCATTCTCTTCTGAAGAAATTCATTAGAGATTGTATTAAATTCAGAAAGCGCAAGTAATTAAACACACATTTCAAAATATTGATGTATTTCATGAAGAAATTTCAAAGTCCTTGTTTAAACCGCTGATCGCCATTTATTTAATATGAAAGCCCTTTTTGGGATCTTTTTTACATATATATATTTTGGAATATCTTTTTTGTTTAGAGCACATTACACCTGTATAGCTCTTTGGGTCATAACTGTGCTGTAGCGTCTAATAAAACTGTGACTCAACTTCTTAATGTGTTACATGAAGAGTTAAGTTTGCTTTAAAAAGCAAGCATCCTACCAGCAATACCATGTGTTTTTTGTTTTTTAACTGAAGCTTTACAAGGATATAAATCTGCATCCACGGCATATTTATGGATCCTTAGCTAGTTCGGTTCTGATCCATATATGCATTTATTTGTCATTTTATTCCTTTTGTAGACGAAGATACCACTGCACATAGTGGTCTGTCTTTAAAACGTGTTTTCTGAAAAATAGGATCATTCTATGGGATTTATTAACTTAAACGGTAACAAACCATTTTAATTATATTTCTTATAACTGATGTGGTACAGTCTTGCTTTTTAATATTCAACCAGGTATCTTTGTACAAGTTTGATATGGTTTTCTGTTGTTATGGGCAGAGTATTCAACGATTATACATCCGCCAATTTCCGTCTTTCTTTCTGCGCTCCAGGTTGTGCCATGAGTGGCCTAATAGCTGATGCTAAGACTCTGATTGACAAAGCAAGAGTGGAAACACAGGTATGAATTCTGCGCTATAGTGTAAGTTAGACGGCAGGCTTAAAGTGGGTTTTAGATGATGTTAACTTGTTCATGTTAATCCCAGAACCACTGGTTCACCTACAATGAGACGATGACGGTGGAAAGTGTGACTCAAGGTGTGTCCAACCTGGCGCTGCAGTTCGGAGAGGAGGACGCAGACCCTGGTGCCATGGTCAGTCACCTAAACCGTCTCCATGGTTTCATTGTGTAAAGCAGTACTTGGTGTGTTTACCTGCTTTGTATTTTTCGTCTGTGTTTTGTCCAGAGCCGACCCTTTGGTGTTGCGTTGCTGTTTGGGGGTGTGGATGAAAAAGGACCCCAACTGTATGTATTAATAATGTTGCAGCCTTTTATGGTTTTTATGATGTGTTTGCACATACGTTTCTCTTTCCCTTTCTCTTGCTTGTAATGTAGGTACCACATGGACCCTTCGGGAACCTTTGTGCAGTGTGATGCCCGGGCTATCGGTTCTGCGTCAGAGGGAGCACAAAGCTCTCTGCAGGAGGTTTACCACAAGGTACTGGGAACATTTCCCTTCTTGGTCGTCATGTCCTCTTAAAGTCTTGACACATACTGTCTGGGACTGCAGGTTTTCATATCTTTTGATCTCTCTACATTTTGTCACATTATAACCCCAACCTTCACTGTGTAACCGTGTTGTAGAAGTAACATCATTATCCGTTTTCCAAGTGAATTAAAAAATCGGAAAACTGCGTTATGCATTTGTTTAAGCTCTCTTTACCCTAATACCCCAAAATACAATTAAGTGCAACTAACTGCCTTCAGGGCTCACCTAATTAGTAAAATAATCCTCCTTTGGTAATCAAATCCCAATGTAAACTAGGGCTACTTTTGATACAACTGCAAAAATTATGATGATGACATAAATTACGATTTACCCACATTTTTAAGACACTTTTCTTTATTTACCATTAGTCAATGCCTCCTCCACTCTCCATGTGTTGTAGCATCTCAGCCACTAAAGATATTCATCAGCTGCTGGCATTATGCAGTTTGAGTCCTTCCCATTGGCCAAATACCTTAATAATATGCAGAGTGTCTTGAAGCAGTCCTTTATAGCAGAGTAGCAGGAAGAAAGACATTGTTGAAAGAAAGCCATTAGAAGTCCCATTTGCAGTTTGCCACAAGCCATGTACGGGACACAGCAAAGTTGTGGAAGACAGTGTTCTAGTCAGATGAGACCAAATTGAAACTTTCTGGGCGTGTGATGGAAAATTAAAACTGCATGTCATCCCAAACCCACCATCCTCACTGTGAAACTTGGTGATGGGAGCATCATGTAAGGATGCTTTTTGTCAGCAGGGATGGGGAAGCTGGTCAGAGTTGATTTTAAGATGGATGGAGGTAAATACAGTAGAGTTAGACTACCAAAGACTTGACACTGAGGCAAGGTTAAATTTCAAGCAGGGCAACGGTCCTAAACATGCAACCAAAGCTACAATGGCATGCTTTACATCAAACGATATTCATGTGTTAGTGGCCCAGTCAAAGTCTTGGCTTAGTTCTTATTGAGAAAAGTTTAAAGTTTACGGATGCTCTTCACACGTTTCAGCAAAAAATGAATTTAAAAAATCCTTGCTAAGGAAAGCTAAAAATGCAACAATACGTGCTGCACTTTTCTGAATTGTATTTGTAAAAAAAAGAAATAAAACCATGTATAATTTTCCTCCCACCTCACAATTAGGCACTACTTTGGTCTATCACATAAAATCCCTGTAAAATTTATTGATGTTTATGATTGTCACATGACACCACATGCAAAAGTTTAGTTGGTGCTTATGGTTTGCATATTTAGTTCAGGAGAAGGGTTGTTTTGTATTTGGTCTTTATTAAAATCGTGTATATTCTGACACTCAAGAGTAAAGACATCCAATGGGATGTACAATTATATGCAAACATCTTTTGTTGCTGATAAGTGACATTTTTTAAAATTTTCTTTCTTTTGCAACTGACAGTCGATGACATTAAAAGACGCCATCAAGTCCTCTCTGACCATCCTGAAGCAGGTGATGGAGGAGAAGCTCAACGCCACCAATATTGAGGTTTGTTCCTGCATTAAAGCTTAATTATGGTGCTGTTAATGTTGGTTTGTGTGAGCCCACTGTTTTCCTTTCTTTCAGCTGGCCACAGTAGAGCCCGGTAAGACCTTCCACATGTACACCAAAGAGGAACTGGAGGATGTAATCAAGGACATCTAGAGTAGAAAACTCTTGGTGAACGTTCTGGGCTGAAAAGAAAGGGACACATAAGTGTCACTACATAGCTACAACTTTCCAACCACCTGCAGCTTTTAGACGTTCTCTTAGGAGGTTTCTATTTGTAATGTAGTAATTTGCCTCTTGTCTACCAGTGTCTGAGCACCTCTTTCCAGAAGGGCGACCAGCACTTTCAGCCGAGTTAGGGGAGGGATCAATGAAGGGGTAGGGAGGGATATCTTTTGTTACGGATCAATGCTATAATAAAAGCTGTTAAACTCAGAAAGTGACTGACACTTTTTAAATTTTATTTTTTTGTTCTACGCAGCTGGGTTTATGTTAACACATTTAATTTATTAAATATGCAGAATTGGTTAATGGATTTTAAACATGGTTGTAATAAAATCAGCGCTCAGACATGCAAACGGTATTTAGCATTAAATTATTACCGGCTGCATTCACATCATTAGTTTTGTGCCTAAAGGTTTGTAGTTGTGTGTGTGTCTACACTCTATACCAATTCTGTAAGTTGGTAACCGCTTCCAGCTAAAAGTAAAATTAGACATTATTCTCATCAAATAATATATTTTCAATGGATTCTGTATTTTTATATTACGTTTAAAATTACATTGTTCACCACAGTTGTGAGGGAAGAAAATGAGCAAACGGAGGCGGTTTCTTCCTTTAGGGTGTCTCTCTGATGCACACTTAGTGCCACATTTCTAAACCAACTAATTATTCAACCCTTTCTTCCTTTGTTAAAAAAAACAACTACTAAATAAAACGCTATATATACATATGTACAAGGAAACAAAAAAAAATGTTCCCACCTAATTGTATATATTTATATTCAAAATGTCTGACATTGAGCGCAAAACTGGAAGTCAGATTCTTTGTGTGCACTAATTTGGTGAACAAAGCCGATTCAAGGTATCAGTAAAAGTACAGTAAAATAGATTAGAAATAGACTAGAACAAGGAGATCTAAAAGATCTTAAAAGCCAGTGTAACAAACTAAGTTTTATGGTTGAATAGATTTTGTAGATTTTGCTAAAAAAATCATTACATTAATTTGTTCATCATCATGCCTTTGGAATGTAGACAGAAATAATATACTCCCACTGAGTTGAGTAAAAGTTTTCAAGTCCTTATTGGTCAGAATAGTTGACCTTTTTAGCTGTCCTGCTCATTATCACAAACATAAGCTATCTGCTGAGATAGCCTGACTGCAGTCGGCTGAGCTTAGCCAATGTATTTTTAGAAGAGTATTAATATGACTGATGCTCTTTTACTTGACAGTGGTTATTTTTCCCAAACAGAATTATTTCTAAAAATTCTAAATTAGTTTTTCTTGTAAGCTAGGGAAAAGTCTGCTAGCCTTTCTCTAGCTAGTTGGCCGGCAGTGCACAGCAACATGTAGGGGAGGGGCAGCTCTGCTTTATTCTATTTATAGCTAAAACTCCAGTAACTCCTGGGCTTGCAATGGCAAATGACTGAAATATTAACCTTTGGCCATCTCTCATTACACCTCTGGGAAGTTCTTTCAAGACTTTAGAAAACCATTTCAGGAGACCACCTCATGAAGCTCATGGAGAGAACGCCACGAGAGCAAAGCCGTAATCAAAGCAAAGGGAGGCTATTTGGAAGAATCTAAAGTATATATAAAACAAAATATATATATATACACTGCTCAAAAACATAAAGGGAACACTTAAACAACACAATAAAACTCCCAAGTAAATCAAACTGTCCACTTAGGAAGCAACTCTGATTGACAATCAATTTCACATGATGTTGTGAAAATGGAATAGACAACAGGGGGAAATCTTTGATAAGAAAGACACACTCAATAAAGGAGTGGTTCTGCAGGTGGGGACCACAGACCACTTCTCAGTACCTATGCTTTCTGGCTGATGTTTTGGTCACTTTTGAATGTTGGTGGTGCTTTCACACTCGTGGTATCATGAGACAGACTCTACAAGCCACACAAGTGGTTCATGTAGTGCAGCTCATCCAGGATGGCACATCAATGCGAGCTGTGGCAAGAAGGTTTGCTGTGTCTGTTTGCGTAGTGTCCAGAGCCTGGAGGCGCTACCAGGAAACAGGCCAGTACACCAGGAGATGTGGAGGAGGCCATAGGAGGGCAACAACCCAGCAGCAGGACCACTACCTCCGCCTTTGTGCAAGGAGGAACAGGAGGAGCACTGCCAGAGCCCTGCAAAATGACCTCCTGCAGGTCACAAATGTGCATGTGTCTGAACAAACGGTTAGAAACTGACTCCACAAGGATGGTATGAGGGCCCGACCTCCACAAATGGAGGTTGTGCTCACAGCCCAACACCGTGCAAGATGCTTGGCATTGAAGGACACCAAGAGGGATTTTAAGCCATTCTTCTTGCAGGATAGTGGCCAGGTCACTACGTGATACTGGTGGAGGAAAACGTTTCTGTTATGGTTTGCGAGATAGAACCCCAGAATGCAGACGAGCAGGCAGCGTGATGGTAAGTGAAAAAAACTATTTAATAAAAAACAAAAACTCACTCTAAAAAGAGGCAGGAACAAAACAACGAACGGGCAGGCAGAACAGGCAAAACACAGATTTGGCCAGGCTGGTCAAGACAGGCGTGGCGTGACTGCAGGACAAGGGCAATATCTGAATAATGTTTCCGCAATGAACAACTGAACAGGAGTGTATATATGGAGAGTAAACCAGGTGGAGCTAGGAGACAGATTAGTTTGGAGCAGGTAAATCGGATTAAGATAATTAACAGACAGAACAGAACATGGCTGGAGCGAGAACAGAGACTCTTGAATACAAACAAAAACTAAAGCATGACCAGAACCAAAAACCAAACTTGACAAAACATGAACAAGACTAAAACATGACCAGAAAAATAATAAACAGACATATGATTCAAAAACTGT
>JAHUTJ010068241.1:0-11834 GCA_036250325.1 Characodon lateralis
AAAGACCTGAAATATTTCAGTTAGTGTGCAATGAATCTAAAATATATGAATGTTAAATTTTCATCATGACATTATGGAAAATAATGAACTTTATCACAATATGCCAATATTTTGAGAAGGACCTGTACATGAAGGATTAAATTGTTAATATCCCTGAGCCATCTTCCCATTATGTAGTGTTATGCAGTATAAATATCTGCTGAAAAAATTATTTTTCATTATTTTACCAAGATAGATATTATAGATGTTACATCATCATAAAAAAAAAACCAACTAAACTTAGCAAATAATGAATAAATATCGGACTGAACAAAAAGGTTCATAGTATTACCAAATCACTATGTCATGTTTAAGTATATTTTGTTAGAAATAGACCTTAAACATAATAGACGTTCTATAAGTGTTCTATAAGAAAGAGCTCTGCTTCTGCTCGTTTATTCATGGTGTGACCATCCCCTCAACATCTCTACTGCACCCATTTGTTATTGCAAGAAACTGATGTTGACATTGTTTAAATGGTTTATTTTATTGGGTTTAACTTATCAAGACAGGGCATTTGCACTTTTTATTTTCAATTTACTTCACAATTAACGTTGAAAAAGTTCAAGGCATATTAATACGTTTCTAATGCACTGTAATTGTCTACAAACCTAACAGCTTCTTGGCCATATTCTCAAATCTGGTAAAGCCTAAAACTTCAATCCCCTTTAAAGAAAGAACGCTCATGGCAGCTGATGAGTGGCTTTACTTTTATCGTCAAAGTTAAATTTATTTTGAGTCTCGACATCTGAAGCAACTACAAAGCCGTTCCTCTGAACTCGGTGATGCCTCTGGAGTAACAAAAACGAGAAATAAAGACTGCGCAGTGTTTTCTTTCCTTCTGGTTGGTTTTCCAGTCACCCTTTAAAATGAAGTGGGGTTTTGGCTGCTTTGCACATGGGGTGCTGGCAGGGATGGACGGAGGACAGTGAAGGAAAAAAAGTACAGACTGAAAGAAATATTAGAACTACAGTGTGCATTTCGTCTTGGTCATAGTTTTGCCTGCCACTACAGCACTGAATGTCTGTGGTAAAAAATGGTCGGTGGTCATAATGTTGTGGCTGGAGCTTTTGTTTTATGTTTTCGGCTAGCGTCTATTTCACTGATGCATCGTTCTTTTAAACTGGAGCTGTTCAAATAGTAAATCCCAAATGTTATGAATATGTAATTACATTAATGACTTCTTTGTTAATACAGTGATTAAGAGCAGGATTCTGGTAATTATTGACAAATTTAGCCTCCAAGCACACTAAGCTGATTTTTTAACTGCCAAATATCTGGCATCCAGTTTTCAAGACCAATAAAACTGTCAGCTGAGCTCCTAATAAATCTACGATCGTATTAGGCAACAACCCTGTTCCAGAAAGCAGCCTATATCTTGTAGTTTCTCTGTTTTTAATTGTGATTTGTGTCTGAGAGATTCACTTGGCCCTGTTGTGCTTGTAAATTATTTCTCCTCTCAATTTGTTAGAGGATTACACCACTTTCCCTCCTGTTGCGCTAAGCAATGGGATGAAACGTTTTCTCATAACTGAGACGCAGAGATCCTTAGGTGACCCCGGGGTCAGGAGCACTCGGCTCTTCCAAGCAGAAGCCAATATGGAACGGGCACCGAAGAGGAACCAAAACTCAATAAGCACGGCAATGAGGGGTGGGGGGAGTTCAAGGGTGTGCTCGTCGTGATGGAGGCTACGGTGAGCGCTTCAGTGGCTGCTGGAGTTTTGATGCTGTAATGTGAAACGGCTGGGGGGAACGGGGTCTACAATTCCCCTCTTTGTCTGGACTCCACCCCAGCCTCACCCCTCTCTCCTCCCTTCAGCAGACCCTCTCAGTGGCCAAGCTCATCATCTCCGTCTCTGTCTGTTTCCCCACGTCTGCCACCCATCTCGTCTCGATGACTGGTTTTAACTCCCACCCAGTCTAGCATAACCGCTTTAAATTCATATCTTTCTCATTGCTCACCACCTAATGTGTCGTCTCATAATTTCGCCAACTGAAAGCATTTCAACATTCATATCTTTTCGGTATTTATTTATTCTTTTGCAAAAACCAACCTTGTATTGGTTAAGCACTCACAAAAAACAACCTCTCCCAAAAACTCTCTCCCCGTGTCTCTCCTCAGTCTCCGGTGGTATCTGTTGGTTTTGCCAAGTTTCATCCCAACTTGGTCGTAGGAGGAACTTACTCAGGACAGATTGTTCTGTGGGACAACCGCAGCCACCGTCGGACCCCTGTCCAGAGGACCCCCCTCTCTGCTGCTGCGCACACTGTAAGGCCCTTTTCACACAACATACTGTTAAAGACAAGTGAGATCCCACTCTGTCAATGATATCAGGATGTTACCAGTGTTAGGATGAACATATTGAGTTGCTTAGAGTTTAAGATGCTCAGGTAGGGAAACAGCATTGGTAAGTAAAAAATGAACTGGAAATATTAACATGTTGATTTGTATATGCTCCTGTACATTACTGGTCGCAGGAAAATAGACGCCTCAACGTTCAGCCACAAAACTCAACAATTTTACAAAACAAGCAAAAAACATTTAGGAAAGCATAGAAACCAATTACATCACTAACAAAACTCCATATTTTACAAAGAGTAAAAAAACATACAGCAATAGTTGTAAGACAGGGAGCAGAGTAAAATATTTTACAAAACAATATTTTATGATCTTAGCATTATTTCTTGAGACCCAGCAAAACCAGATTTATGGAAACACAGTACAAAACATTATTTTCTTTTACTAAAATGTTTTCTTCTATAAAACGTGTTTCCAGATTTTTGTAATAACAAATCTTGAGATTTGTAAATATCATATTTTGCATTTCAGGGTCTGAAAATAAGAAAACACATTAAAAGTTTAACTCCAGTGAACTCGCCGACCCATCAACAAATTACCAATGCATGTACACAAGCCACATCTTTAAGCTCAAGTCCTTTTATAAGCTCAACTACAGGAGGCATGTAGCCCCTTACACTACTACATGCCATCTGTACTGTAGATTTGAAGAGACCACCGCGCTAGCCCTCTCCAGTTAGTGAAGTCTAGCTTGCTAGCATGGTGCTGATTGCTGAATGGACCTTTTGTGCAGCCCAGCAGACAAATCAATTACTGCCCAGTAATGATATAATGGCTTCACACACTTGTGGATTTGAACAGCAGCACATGTTCCAAGCGTGAAGGGATTGAAAAGGACCACTGCACTCCGGCATGCGAGGTGCCTGTCAGCTTTTAGTCCTTAAAGTATCTCATTATGTCACATGTTTCATGGTTGAATTATATAATAAGAATAGGACTGTTTTAACAAATTTAATATTAATACCAACATTTTAAGGCTGTAGAAAATGATCATGGTTCTGTCAGCCTTTTGCAATCAGGAATTGTCTGAATATTTAACGCACATGATGCCACATTTTCACACTCTTAAATGCTTCTATTCAAATAGGAACATAACTGGCTTTTCCTGTTTGCTTGGTAGAACACTTTTAACTGTAGCACATTTTCGGTCACTGAAGTTCTACTGGAAGCATGTTATTTCACCTCTCTGTTTTGTTTCTGTGCGTTATTGGGTGTTTACTTCTACAGCACCCAGTATACTGCGTAAACGTGGTCGGCACCCAGAATGCCAACAACCTGATCACTGTATCTACAGATGGGAAGATGTGTTCGTGGAGCCTCGACATGCTCTCTCAGCCTCAGGTACAGAAAAATGTCGCTCAGCAGTTCCCGCAACCTGCCAGAAGAATTTATTTTGAAGAGATTTACTGGAAAAAGCTTTTATAGCTCAGGGGTTCTGCGTTGTTAAAATGAAGCAAACTAAATCCAAAAATCTGAAAATTGAATTTTAAAGGTCGGTTTTGTATATAAATCATGATTTTATGTGTATATAAAATCTTTATAGAGTGCATAATTGACCAAATCCATGAAACTCCTGTGTGTAGGAGACCATGGAACTTGTGTACAGCAAATCCAAACCTGTGGCAGTGATGGGTATGGCTTTTCCAACGGGAGATGTCAACAACTACGTGGTGGGGAGCGAGGAGGGCATCGTGTATACTGCATCCAGACATGGCAGGTGGGTGAAATGTTTTGTGTTCTTGTGCAAAGCTGTGCTCAGTCCACCAGCTAACTAAATGGGGAGATAAAACATTTAGAGATGAAGCAATAATTTAAGCTGGTGAGTGGAGTTGAATGGTTTTTAGCTTGATCTCTGCTGACCAGTTTGAATTCAGAAGGTCAAAAATCACATCTTTTTCTGGTCAGTGAACCAGACCTAAGTGCTGACAAGTCCCGCTAATCACAACACTCTTCAGTGTGAAGGAAGAGAGAAGACTCAGTATCAGCAGGTCAACAGTATAGTACAAGGAAAGAACCAGGGGCGTTTTTAGGGTCTCAAAACATTGGGGGCTTTAGCCCAAATCCAAAATATTTAGATTTCAATAAGACAATTTATAGGTAATTTAAAATAAAAATAATATAGGACATATTGTACCAGTTCTCTTTCTCGGCTGGTTTTAGACTGAATGTAAATTATTGTGAATCAAACAAAAAAGGTTTGCAATAATTTTACTTTTTATTTTTGTTAGAAGCTGAATGAAGGACAAGGAGAAACAGAGTTTAGGTCTGATGAAAAACCATTTTGCTGAAGCAAATAATGACACATATTGAGGTATTTAGAAAAGAACTTAATCGTAATTTTTGCTGACAAGTTTTTCTTAAACTCAAAGATGTTTACTTTGGGCCAGATAAATGTGCTTCTTCTGTACTCTACATAAATGACCTTTTAAACATTACATTCTCATTAAAGTGTTCCACTCCTGAGGCTCCATTGTCTTTATTCTTATATTTCAAAAAAGGAAAGTGGTATAAAGTTGATTTTCCTAAATCTTAGTCAGACATTTATTTTAATTATGCCAAGAGCTTTCGAAACGTTTTATTAAAATTGTTCCATCTTTTATGAACCTGTTCTATTTTATTGCCATCTTTTCAGCCCTTCATTCCACTTCTGAAGAAATTTGGCCTGCCAAAAATAATAAAAGAAACATTTTACAACCTAGTCTTTTGTTCTGCAGACATTAGTGCAGTTCTTACTATTAAACACTTTGAGAGAAAAGGGTGTTAAGTTGAGGTGTTTAAAATATAGCATAGAGCCTCATCCTGGACCTTATCAGTACTAATATTACAGTTATTAATAACTATACATATGGTATGTATGTCTCACCTTCAGTAAAACTGTATCCTTGTTTAATTACTTTAGTTTATATAATATTACATGTGTAATTCAGAATAATAAAATAGTTAACTAATCAATGGTCCACTTGTGATTAATTGCTATGATTTATTTCTTAATTATTCTGCATCTTTAAACCCAGAGCTTTATGTTTAGAATCAGCACAGAAAATATAAAAGAGAAGAGGGAGGCTTACTTTTGAACTTTCTACTACATCTTACTGGCACCAGGAGATATTTTCCTGGTTTATTGAGCAACACCTGGTTCTGTCTACATGTAGAACTAGACTATAAGACCGGCTGCAGCCATGAGATCAATGTGTTGATCTGAAGGACCTTTTAATGTGTTCAGCTACGTTAGGATTAAATGCTTTTATTTTGACTGAAGTAAAGGACCAGATATTTTCACATTATGATGCAAATCCAGCTAGAAGCTCACAGAGAAGGTTGCTACTGTTTTCTACCACAGATCATTTAACTTCACCTGTAGCTCAGGTGAAGGTCCCTCATCATGACCCTGAAGATGCTCATTAGAGTGAACCTCCACCTCATGTCTTGCTGGGTGAATCAGTGATTATCTGTAACTTACAATCAGCTCATTCTGAGTCAGCATTCAGGTTTTACCGCTGTCTTCTCCTGGGTTATACCGCTCTGCCTCCACCTGTTCCTGAACACATCCACCAGGCTCCCTCTCTCTGGTTCCTCTGAAATGAGCCCTGTTTGAGGCGCTCAGTGTAACTTTTCAGGTAATGAAGGAGGCAGGTCGACCTGGAGTAAACTGCTGTTCTGGACTTCTCCAGAATGGAGTCCATCTCTGGCTGTGCGCGTAGCTGCACATTAGCGGTGCAGCGAGAGCGCAAATAGCTATTTTTTGTCTTCTCCTTTTAACTCATTGTCAGGTTAGGTGGAGCGGGACGTGATTATATGTTGTTTTTAAATAAAAATGTGAAGTCCAATACCATTTTGTGGCTGCATCTTTTTAATACTTCTAAATTTCTTCTATCAAGAAGTCCGGGGCTATTCAGAAAACATCCGGGGCTTCAGCCCCAGAAAACCAGGTCTAACTACGCGCCTGGCAGCTACTGCACCCAAACAGACACAAACGCTGACTGACTTGAGGTAGAAGTCAATAATGACGTCATTCACAAACTCTCCAGTGTCCACACAGGCCAGGTCCTCCTCCGTCACCGTGATCCAACCTTTACACGGGACCAGAGGGTACTGGAGCAGCCTGCAGACAGAGCTCAGGGTTAACTCAACGCCCCACAACTACAACAGGTGCAGGCGATTTACCTGGGCTCACCTGGTGCAGACCAGCAGAGTTCCCCTGAGCACCGCTGGACCTAGCAGTCTCCTGTCAGGAAACAGAATCAGATCAAGACCAGAACCAGGAGGTCCAGAAACCACCAGACCCTCTAGCAGGAGTCACAGCTGCAGATTCTTAACTCTTTACAGTCAACCTTTTTTCGAAACTGAACATTTTTCATATAAAATTTGTTGATTTCTCTGAAAAAGAAATTTTACTGAAAACTTTCCGACATTTTTTCTTTAAAATCAAAACTTGACCCATTTAAGTAAAACATAATTAATAAAAGTTGGTCACTTCAAATGAACTGATTTTCCAGTAAATAAGGAAGATAATAATTATGTGGGAAACTAATGACATAAAAACAAAAAAACTTAAAGGTTTAAACATTTTATGAAGAAAAAAAACTAAAAACATAAAAATTAAATCTGAAAATCAAAGGAAAAAAAATTTATAAAAATTTAACAAAAAATTGCAAGTCATAGTTTACCTAATAATAAAAATCCTTCTGATTAAAATGATATTTTTTACATTATTTGTTAATATAGAAAAGATCTTAAGAATTTTCAGTGATTACAAGAAATTTCAATCTGATTTCCAAATTATTTGCATTCTGTTCAGCTTCTTAGCGGATTTATTCACAATTTAAAGAGATCAAAACACATTTTAAAGTAGAGTTCTTCTCAGATCCAAGTAACGTTTAGCACCCCAGAGACGGTGTTCTTACAGCTGAGGGTCCCAGCAGGCGGAGGAGGTGCTGGTCCATGGGAGGAGCACAGCTGTGGGCCAGCAGCAGGCCGTAGGACCAGCGCCGCTGCTTGTACTGCCCCATGTCCAGAATGGAGGCGAGCAGAGCGGCCTGCAGCTGCTCCTTCAGCACCAGCAGGTGCTGTTTAACAGCTGCCTGCAGCGCAGTGAAAACCATGAAACCGACGAACCAAACTCCATAGAAAAACACCCAAGTTTTTCATCAGTTGTCACAAAATAAGTGTCATCAAAAATTAACGAACACACCAAGCTATGATTTAAAGAAATCGCTTTATTTAAATATTCAGCACGTCATAAAGTCATAAAACCCTTTGATAGCAACTTTAAAAACAGATTTAACTCGTTTCCCTGCATGAAAAACAACACGGAGCTTGAACTGGAAACACAAATTACGGTTAAAAGTGTTAATTTCAGTAAAAGTAGTCACATGAAGAGGGTCATTTTAAAGCCGAATTTCCCCGAGAACTTTCTTTTCTTTCTTTCTTTATTTTAAATCTCCGACAAATCTCTTTGTTTTCTATTTATTTGACTTTAAACACTTTTAATTGAGACAAACCAACCTGTGTGAGCCAGCTGAGCAGCTAGCTCGCCGGGTAGCTCAGCTATCTCCCGGCGGACTGGTTCCGCTGGAACGTCACTGAAGTCTCCAGTAGCCCCATATGAAATAGCAGAACCTTGCTCTGGTCCAGAAGAACCACATAATTCTTTTAAAAACACATTATCTCCCCGCACAGGTCCAGGTTGACAAACCTAACCACACTGAGATGTGATCTTCTTCTTTCAGTTTACCGGCGGTTTAACGTCAAATTACGAATGTATACCGCCACCTACTGCACAGCAGGAGCAACATCACCTTGTTAAATACAATTCAGGGATTTTCACAAGTTCCCACATTTTCTGATCAATTTTTTTTTTTGATTCAGCAGTAAATATTCTAGGATAATTTTAGATAAAAATATCTCAGGGTTATTTTTTCTTTTCTCATCATACTTCAGTCCAGTTCAGTAACATCTTGACATCTGTAAAACCTCTATAGAACCGTACATCAGTACAGGAAGTTTATAGCTCCAGAGTGTTTTATATTTAATCAGAATCTTTTAACAAGTTAATGTCGGGTCTCCCGTCGCTGTACTTTTCTGATCACAACTAAAGAAGGGAAAGATCTACAGATCTCAAACTGGTTCCATCAGAAAGTACTGGTTCTGCTGAAGAGAACCATATGTGTCTCACGCTGATAGGACCCAAAATCACCAAGTTATGAAGGTTTAAAATTCAANAAGAAGGGAAAGATCTACAGATCTCAAACTGGTTCCATCAGAAAGTACTGGTTCTATCGAAGAGAACCATATGTGTCTCACGCTGATAGGACCCAAAATCACCAAGTTATGAAGGTTTAAAATTCAAGACTTTAATCAAAGTATTTTAATATTTTAATGTCGGGTCTCCCGTCGCTGTGCATTTCTGATCATAACTGAAGAAGGGAAAGATCTACAGATCTCAAACTGGTTCCATCAGACAGTTCTGGTTCTACTGAAGAGAACCATATGTGTCTCACGCTGATAGGATCCAAAATCACCAAGTTATGAAGGTTTAAACTTCAAGACTTTAATCAAAGTATTTTAATATTTTAATGTCGGGTCTCAAGTCGCTGTACATTTCTGATCATAACTGAAGAAGGGAAATATCTACAGATCTCAAACTGTTTACATCAGAAAGTACTGGTTCTGCTGAAGAGAACCATGTGTGTTTCACCCTGATAGGATCCAAACTAACCAAGTTATGAAGGCTTAAACTTCAAGACTTTACTCAGAGTATTTTAACAAGTTAATGTCGGTTCTCCCGTCGCTATACATTTCTGATCATAACTAAAGAATGCAAAGATCTACAGATCTCAAACTGGTTCCATCAGAAAGTACTGGTTCTACCGAAGAGAACCATATGTGTCTCACCCTGATAGGACCCAAAATCACCGAGTTATGAAAGTGTAAACTTCAAGACTTTAATCAAAGTATTTTAATATTTTAATGTCGGGTCTCCCGTCGCTGTACATTTCTGATCATAACTGAAGAAGGGAAAGATCTACAGATCTCAAACTGGTTCCATCAGAAAGTACTGGTTCTACCGAAGAGAACCATATGTGTCTCACGCTGATTACACCCAACATCACCAAGTTATGAAGGTTTAAAATTCAAGACTTTAATCAAAGTATTTTAACAAGTTAATGTCGGGTCTCCCGTCGCTGTACATTTCTGATCATAACTGAAGAAGGGAAAGATCTACAGATCTCAAACTGGTTCCATCAGAAAGTACTGGTTCTACCGAAGAGAACCATATGTGTCTCACCCTGATAGGACCCAAAATAACCAAGTTATGAAGGTTTAAACGTGAACACTTTAATCAAAGTATTTTAATATTTTAATGTCGGGTCTCCCGTCGCTNAATGCAAAGATCTACAGATCTCAAACTGGTTCCATCAGAAAGTACTGGTTCTGCTGAAGAGAACCATGTGTGTTTCACCCTGATAGGATCCAAACTAACCAAGTTATGAAGGCTTAAACTTCAAGACTTTAATCAAAGTTTTTAACAAGTTAATGTCGGGTCTCCCGTCGCTGTGCATTTCTGATCACAACTAAAGAATGCAAAGATCTACAGATCTCAAACCCCCTCACATCAGAACCTCATTATATAAGTTCTAGCTGGGCTGCGGTCCAGATAATTATCCCAGTGGATCATTTTATGCTTGCAAAAACATATATAAGACATTCTTGGAAACACAACTGGTACTGTACCAAGTGGAGCGAAACACAGTGGAGCGGAGCCGGGCCGCCTAAAACGAGCCAGTGGAAAATGGGCGATACAGGGCACCTTCACTGTCGAACTGGGTGCATGAAGCCAGCTATTGTAGAACTTGAATAGGTCAATTGTTAAAAACATTCTAAACCTGCATGAATAAGTTTATTGTGTAGTTACACACTGATTCCAAAAGGTGGAAGTATTGGCCCACAGATATGTTTTTTGTGAAGACAAAAAAATACCAGCGCAGTCTGGGATGGCAAAAAACGTGGTGCTCGGTCTGTCTGTATGCTGATGGTGATCGGAGGTAATAAAGAGCTCCTTCTAAACCTTTTGTCCTTTAGTGGTGTAAAACTATATATGATTTCTTAAATGTCCCTTAGAAGGTTGGGTCAGAAAAAGCCAAGTGGTCTATCCAAAAACTGTCACACAGGCAAATCCAAACCATAAAATACAAACAAAACTGTACACTGAAGTGATCTAATGACACCCAAGACCCTCATATTTCATAAGAAAGTTTGGGGCTCCATAGATGTCATCTCCTAGAGAATCCCATTAAAGAAAAGACTTCATGTCATTCTGATTATGTTCACCCAGATTAAACACCTTTATTTCAGAAAATTACATTAAAAGAGAATGTAATAAATATACTTGTTACAGTGGGCAACAACCCAAGTAACACAGAAAGTAGATGTCCTACCAGGAATAGATTTTTGCAGTAACCTCAGTTTATTGGCTGTAACAGTTGTTTGTTCTCCATTAAAAAAACAGTCTGATTAGGTGTGAACAGGTCCAGTATTGAGCAGAGCAGAAAACTTTACAGAGACTTGTAAGTCCAGGCACATTGAAACGGATATATTTAACATATTTATGATTGTCAATATAAAGAAAAAGACTGACAGAAGCTGTACAGACAAATCGTCAGGAGTTTTGCTGAAAAAGAAAGAATTATGTTTAGTTACACATGATAATGTAAAATAGATGTTACAAAAAAGGAACACAGTTCTCACCAGCAAAGCTCGTCCTCTGGTTTCTATTGGTAATAGGAAGTTTCCCAGTGCACAGATGACACAGGCTACCGCAAATGGAGTAAGAGCTTGAATCACGGATTGAGACATGAGCACCTGAAGTACACAGAGAGCAATGAGGCACAGTGCCACCGATCTGAACATGTTGTTTTTGAACTGGACATTAAACACACCTGTGCGATAAATGGAGCGATCATCCCACCAATCCGACTGAATGACGTACAAAAACCCATCCCAAGAGATCGCGCCACTGTTGGATACACCTGAGAGGAAAAACATCAGGAAACAATCTGAAAAACCAGCAAACTGGCAAAAGAAGGGGACCCCTACATGGGGAGAAGGGGCCACTAAAGACCCCGACAGACCAAAGGCCTCATGAACAAAGGTTGTAACGATGGTTACAACCTTTTCAGAATCAGAGAAGAAGAAGAATCAGCCAAACAAGCACAAACAAGGAATATGACTTCACTTTCCAGCGCTCACAGTGTACAGCCAATAAGTGTGAATATATATGAACTTTATAGGAAATAAAAGATAAAAAACAATATGTACAGGGGTTGGACAATGAAACTGAAACACCTGGTTTTAGACCACAATAATTTATTAGTATGGTGTAGGGCCTCCTTTTGCGGCCAATACAGCGTCAATTCGTCTTGGGAATGACATATAC
>JAHUTJ010068242.1:0-11830 GCA_036250325.1 Characodon lateralis
TCACGTTGCACCACAGACTGTCCAGGAGTTGGCGGATGCTTTAGTCCAGGTCTGGGAGGAGATCCCTCAGGAGACCATCTGCCGTCTCATCAGGAGCATGCCCAGGCGTTGTAGGGAGGTCATACAGACACGTGGAGGCCACACACAACACTGAGCCTCATTTTGACTTGTTTTAAAGACATTACATCAAAGTTGGATCAGCCTCTAGTGTATTTTTCCACTTTAATTTTGGGTGTGACTCCAAATCAACGCGTCCGTTGGGTAATAAATTTGATTTCCATTGATGATTTTTTTGTGATTTTGTTGTCTATTCCTCAACTTTGTACAGAACAAAGTATTCAATGGCAATATTTCATTTATTCAGATCTAGGATGTGTTATTTGACTTTATTTTTTTTGAGCAGTGTATAAAAATTCTGTTTAATTATGTGCAGACTTCCTCCTCAGTGTATGATACATCTAAAAACATCCTCTGACTTTGCAGAACTGAAGCAACTGCAATAGTTACTGCAGGCTGTTATACTGTTTTCAGTTTGTATACTGTTTAACACTAACTGACCAGCTGTAGCAGGGTGTAGCTGGACCACTAACAATACCCTTAGGGTAGTTGGAACTGCCTGTGTGTCATTCCAGTGTGGGTCAGTTGTTAAACGAGTCAGGGGTGGGGGAATGTTGGTGCCATGCAAAGGACCTGAGGTGGTGTGTGTGTGTGTGTGTGTGTGTATGGTTAGGAGTTCTAGCTGCAGCAAAGGGGCGGGGGCAGCTTGTAAAGGGTCACAGAGGGAGCTAATAGGAGGAGGTGTGTGTGTGTGTTCCTGTCTTGGCATCACAGTGAGAACCATTTTCCTGATTTCACCGTCAAATTGAGGACTGTTTGTACCAAAGTGAGGATATTTTGCTGGTCCTCACAACCTATTTTGCTAACGGTTAGGTTTAGGACTAAGGTATGAATTGACTTTAGGTTAAGGTTAGGGTTATTGTCAGGGTTAGGGCGTAGAAAGGGTTGAAAATGACTGAAAATCAATGGAAGTCAATGGGAGTCAACACATATAGCAAAACAAGAGAGAGAGAGAGAGAGTCTGTGTGTGTGTGTGTGTGTGTGTGTGTGTGTGTGTGTGTGTGTGTGTGTGTGTGTGTGTGTTTGGAAAATAGAGAGAGAGAGCGGAATGCGGAACCCCTGGCAGAGCAGAGGATGGCCATGTGTTCCTGAGCAGCCTGCCTGCCTTGAGCCCAGAAGCACATCTAGGCAGGAAATGAGACTACACACTCTCTCTCTCTCACACACACACACACAGAGAAACACACACCTTGTTGAAGCAAGCGGACAGACAGAAGTGAAAAGAGAGAGAACACACTCCCTTCTCTGTCAAAGACAACATAGAAAACTAATAGCTTGCTACTTCTGCTTTCTGGGAAAACTTCGCTCTCGCATGCTTAGGAGCTGGAGTCACACTCGGATCTGATTTTGGGTTATTTGAATGATGAACTTTCGTCTCTCCTTGTTGTGGATAATATGCTTCATATCAAAGGGAATACAAAGACTTGGATCTATAGTATTTCTGTTCCTGGTTGGTAACTCTATATTTTTTGTCTCTCTTTCTGTATCTGAGCTCACTGCTGATTCTGTTAGGTGGTATTTATTTTGTTTAAAATTCCCTCGCCCTTTCTTTATGAATTCTTTACCCCAGCATGTTTAATTTCCTGCCTGCTGTCGTTCAAACAACTAGAAAGCCAGGAGCTCCCCATGGCACTGTTGCAGGATAACTTAAAACCGCTGGGCCTCTTAAAAACACAGCACCTACTCTTGGGTTTTGTCTGTTTCTATCAGCACTGATTATCTGCCAGAGAAGTAGTTCTCGTTTTTTGTAGCTTTAGACAGAAGTAAACAGACCTGAAGCACAAAGCGTTAATGTTGGTGATGTTTAGTTGGTAGCTGCTGTTGGTGAAGCGTTGATAATGGAGGAGGGAAAATGAAAAATGGGAACTAGAGGAGATTCAATGAAGAACTAACTGTTTAACCTTTTTATTTATTTATTTGGGCTGGCTGTAAATATAGGGAAATCCAGATGTAGTAAATGAAAAACAAGAACAAAAGATATGGAAATGGTTCCTCGCAAAAGTATTCATACCCCTTGGACATTTTGTAATGTTACAAACACAAAGTTAACTGCATCCTGTTCGGATTTTATATGATAGATCAGCACAAAGTAGAGCATACTATTGAAACGAATAGGCAAACGATTCATGGCTTCCAAAAATCTTTACTAAAAATGAATCTAAAAGTGTGGCATGCATTTGTATCCATCCCTGTTAATTTCTATATTCCTAAATAAAATCCTGTGCAACCATTCACTGGTAACCTAATCAGTAAATGTAGTCCACATTTAAAACCGCATCATGACCAAGACCAAGGACAACACCCGGCAGGTCAGGGGTAAAGTTATGGAGACGTTTAAATCAGTTTTAGGCCATAAAAAAGTTGCCCAAGCTTTGTACATCTCACATAGCACTGTTAAAGCAATCATTCGAAACTGAAAGAGTATGGCAGAGCTGCAAACCTACCAAGAGATTGCGGCTACCCTGAACTGAGTTGGCCAAGTATTAACCACAGAAGCAGCCAAGAGGCTCATGATAACTCTGGTTTAGCATCCTAGATCCGCAGCTTAAGTTGGGGAGTGTCTTGACAGGATGAGTAGAAACTGTGCACTGAATGGTCTGAAGGGCAAAAAAGGTTGCTGTTGTTGAAAGAAAGCATAAGGGGTCCATTTTGCCACAAGCAATCTGGGAGACACGTCAAACTTGTAGAGAAACTGCTCTGGTCAGATGAGACGATGACAATTGTAACTTTCTGTCCTGCATGCAAAACACTGTGATGGAACAACTAATGCTAATGATCACCATGAACAATCATTACCCACAGTAAAACACTTGGATGGCAGCATCATGCTGTGGGGAGTATTTGTTTTGTGTTTCTTCAGCAGGGCCACATGCTTTGGGTCAAAGCATGTGTCAAAACGGCTCTGTCACAATATCTGTAATTTTCACAGACAGTATCCATTCAATTTACTGATCCGGAGCTGTTTTTCATAGATTGGGCAAGAATTTAGATGTGCAAAGCTGCTAGAGACATTCCCTCCAAAGACTAACGGCTATTATTCCTTCCTCTTTACAATGTTGTGCTACTTTTTGTTGATCTGTCTTATAAAATCCCCCATAGATACATTAAAGCTGTTGGTTGTGACGAAATAAAATGTGGAAAAGCTAAATGGGTATAAATGCTCTTGCAAGGCATTGTATGCTTTCTTGTCATTTACTGTTTCACTTCCCTAAACCCCCCACATTTTATATATAAGCATGATAATGTACTGAGCCTGGTAGTGAACTTGGGTTCACTTGTGTGTCAGATAGATTATCTGTCTTTATGCTACAGTGACACCTTGACTTGTTGCTCTGCAGTTGAGAAGCAGCTGTTGTTGGTGCTGTGCCTGAAGGACCTAATACATCATTCTTGCAGTCTGTTTGGCTGTTTTCTTCTGTGTCCTGGTGGTCTTTTTGGAAAAAAAAAAAAGCAGCTTTTCTATCATCTGTGTCTGTGAGTTAACACTGTCACTGTGTTAACCAGCCAAGTGTGAAAACCGGTGATACTGAGGAGAAGAAATGCCTACATTAGACATGTGCGTCCTGCTGTGCTTTGGTCTTGCATTAAGTATGGATTCCACAGTGGGACAAATTTGTACACTTTCTTTAACTCACAGTGCACTTTGTCAACCCCGTGCAATATCACAGTCAATTCAGGGTGCTTGTTTAGATGCTCAGAATTTGCAGAATGTGGACTGTTCAGTGGTGATATGTTTGCTGATAGTAGCTCAGCATGAAAAAAATTTTGTCCTTCATTCATTTCAATTAAACAAGTATAACCAGACAGCTAAAATGGATATGCAGGCCTTTAACAACAAAAAACGGGTTTTCCCATCAAAGATTTTGAACCTCACCCTACTTTTGCTGCATCAGTAAAGCTCCAGTCAAAAGCAGGATTAAACATTTATAATTACACATTAATGCGTTTATGGGACTAGGTGTCAGTAAATAAGAATGATGTGACTAGAAAATGTGGATCAGACTCATTCCTCTTTTCTTGTGATTAAACTAGGCTACATAGTGGCAGCAGAAGTGGGGAATCAAACGATGAGATGCAATGGGAAATTCCACGTAGGATCAAGCAATATCAGAAATTCAGTTTAGAAAGTGAAACTTGTCTGAAGGTTAATTGTTCACAGACTGATATGTTTCAGGCAATTATTTCTGTTCATTTGGGCGATTATGACCCACTGCTGAGGAGAAGCCAAAATTCTGTCTCAAAGCTTTGAATATTGCATTACACCAGTAAAACATGTTGTGGGCTACACAATCATGGAGAAGACTGCCCACCCAACAGTTGTCCAGGAGACAGTCATTGACAACCTCCACCTCTACTGAATGCTATATGCAGGTATATTAAAGAAGAGTTGAGTGGAAGGAAAAAAATGTGGTAGAAAACGTTACACATGCAGCATTTCATTTGGAAATCAATGTGCCAGAGTCTGGGGGAAACTTTCACAGTCAGTAAGGACGTATTGAGCCATGTGATCTGCTGGTGTTTATCAACTGTGTTTTGTCTAGTCCAAAATCAGCCATCTACCAGGAAATCTTAGAGCAACTCCTTTACTTTTCTGTAGGATTTGGAACCTGCCCACACTACCAAAAGTACCAATACCTGCTATAATGGCCATAGTGTCATTGGACTGATTGGTCAGGAAACTGAACTGACCTAAATCTCGTAGAGAATCTATGAAGTATTCTAAACAGAAATATGAAAGACACCAGAACCAACAAAGCAGACAAACTGCAGGCAGCTATTAAAGCAACATGGACTTCCATTGGCTCTTAGCCTGAACTGTACGTTGTGCTGATGCAGACATTCATGCGAAAGGAGCTCCATACTGTACAGCATATAGGCATACTTCTCAATACACTGACGTTTCTGTTTTTTCTTATGATACAAGTTTTCTGGGGAGTGAAATGTTGGACTTTTGGTAGTTGTAAGCCATCATCTTCATTATTAACAGATATAAATCACTTGAATTGCCCCACTCTTTGTGTAATTAATCAATATGAGTTTTTTTTTTTTTTCTTGAATTACTCAAATAAATTAAGCATTCCTTCTGTGGATAATATGTGTTCAACATGGCTGGATGATGATATCGCTTCAAAATAAAAAACATGTCCACCAAAAAAGAAAAAGAAGGAAAATGTTGGTATAAACTTACTCTAACCTACAAAATTCTTTTTAATTTTCTGCTTTTTGGTAGACTCGTCATTTAATAATAGTTGTCTGATATTTGGCATTCTTTGACAGATTGCTGATATACCCAGGCTTTAGACTGCACCTCAGGGTGGTTGCGTATGTGTGTGGTCCTAGTGACTTGCTGGCTGTCATGGTTTGTTGCCCGAAGTCCTGCAGGTGTCACTGGACCGAAGCTGAACCTGTTCCTCCATCTGCCAACAACTTGTTTCTTCAGGAACAGGGAGGACGAAAATCATCGCGTGCTGAAACACAGGCACAGGCACATATCTTCATTCAGATGAAGATAAGATGAGTCTTGGGGCTGCTGATTGTAAGGAAAAAAATGACTATACCAATTCCGTTTGTCCGTCAATCTTGACATAATGTCTGTAGGAACCCTGAATGCGAAATATGGTAGATGTGTAGACATATAGCTGCTATCTCACCATAAAATATCTTCCAGTATATATAAATATAATGTTCTGCTACACAAACTGTAGGAAAAATGTTCTGTGGAATGTATTCGGTTTTAATATGCCTTTATTCACCCAGTAGGTCCCATTGAGGTCAGAGATTTCTTTTACAAGGGAGACTTAGCCAAGACACAAGCCACATAAGCTATCATCAGCAATAAAACACAAAGAAATATTACACATTAATGGATGTGAGGAGAAAACAACCTACAGTTTGAAATGCTCTATCTTTTTTATTTTAAAATGTTAGGTTGTTTGTATACAGCTAGCATCAAAAAGGTTTACGCTGTTTGTACTCCAACTTGAGAAACCACAGAACTGTTGTGCATTGGTATTTTAACCTCAACGTTTTCCATCAAAATAACCTAAAAGAGAAACTTTGTGTCCTGTTGTTTGGCTTTTTTGTCAATGTTTGTGTCATTCGGTGCATAAAATCTTAAACTGCGTTTCCGTGCAGTCATGGCAGTAGCATTGGTTTTTGAGCATTCACATGTGGACACACACAGACACATCCTTTGTCACTAATATTTGACTCAAGGGTGTTTATTCTTCTAGTGCTGTGGGCATGCAGTAGCTCAAGGAAAAAATGAGAAATGAGAGAACAAATAACAGTTGCACACAGAGTAAAGATGCCTAAAATCTCCAGCTCTGCTGAGTTTCATTTATTATAGCTTGCTGTTTCTCTTTCGCTTCTGTCTAACTGTGCTGCATGAAGACAAAGAGAAGGTGAAGATACTGCCTTGGCAGGGATTGTGTAGGCTGGACAGGGAGCAGGCGTCTCGCCTCGGTGGATTATAGAGAGATCTGTCAGAGTTGGGCTGACCTCCTGACAGAGCTTTGAGCCCAGCAGACTGAATACTTCCCTGAATGACTACAGAATATACCTATTTTTATTGATTTTCAAAAGTAATTCATTGTATTTGCTTAAAATAGGCTTTGTATATTGGGTCAGTTTTTTCTAATATATCAAATTATCTGGTATTTCCTTCATTTTCTGCTGTATTCAAAGCCAAATTAATACCTCTATCAACCTAAATGTGAAGTGATTTGGAGCCGGGTTGATTGTATTCCTCCTAGCAAAGGTTCTAAATATTTAACTATTTTGTTTGGATTTTCTAAGGATTTTTTTTCTTTTTGAATTTTAATTTATTATACAGCAATGTTAGTAAAGGGAGTTCAAAATTAAAATAAATAAAAATGCACCAATCAGTCGGCCAAAGATCAGAATGGTCCAGTTTTCCCTTGATCAGCTCTCATGGTCAATATGTCAAGTTCTTAATTCTGAATTTGTTTTTGTTTCATATTTATTAAACTAATCAAAGCTTAAAACTCTCCATTCTTTGGTGAATAAAAACAAAAAGCAACAGTGACCTCTTAGAATTTTTTTGGAATGAAATAAAAATCACCCTATTAAATATTTCACTTTTTTTTAAAGAAATGTTCACAAAATAAAATAATTGAATTGTACTTATACAAGACAAATATAATGTTTTACTCCCCAATAGCTAGTTGTAGACCATTTGGCTGAAATACCTTCCAGTCTCTGACTTCAGTCTGAGGAAAGTTTGTCCAACTAGTCACTTAAGGCTGTGAGATGTTTGAGGTTTCTTAAATGGACACTCCCACATCATCTCATAAGGATCAAAATCTGGGCCCAGGATCTTTTGCATTTCTTAGTTTTCAGCCAGTCCTTGGTGGATTTACTTCAGTGTTTTGGGTTGCAGGGTCCTCTTCAGCTGCATCTTTCTCTGATACATGGTAGATTTCCTGGTGGATTCAGTGATGTTGAGCTGGCCAGTTTCTGCTGTAGTGAAGCATTCCTAAATCATGACACTTCCTTCTCCATGCCTTACAAATGGTAGACGGTACTTTTCCCTGAGTGCTGTATTTGGTTTACACAAAAGATGTTTTCTGTTCTATGTCTGAATAATCCACTTTTATACTCATCTGACCTTCACGGTACTATTTGATAAGCCCTGGTCTTTGTCAACATTGCATTCTCTCTGGTAAACTATAGTCTGACCTTCATGTTCTTCTAGAGAGCAAAGGTTTTCTCTTTCCATACCTCCAATGTCTCTTTATGACTGTACAGACATGCACCTTCACATCTAAAGTTGCAGGAGCCTAATATAGGTCCCATTATGACAGTTTAGGGTTTTTGGACACTTCTGCATCCTGTGGTTCGCATTTTGGGTGAACTTTTTTTGAATCTCCTTCACTATTGACTATTTTCCATACTGTGGAATGACTAATGTCTAATTCTTTTGAGATCTTTTTAAAACCCATACCAGACTGAGAGACTGCTTTAACCTTTTCTAAGCCCCCAGACAGTGTTTTATTATCACTTTTACAGTCAGGAGTGCAATAAGCAAAATGTCTGAGGTTTAAACAAGGCAAACCTCTTTCTAACCGCTGAGTAAAATCATTCTCATCATGTATATCTGATACCATATGGCCATGTGTAATTTTAACCATCCTAAGTGGTAATAAATGTGGGGCCATCCTAATTTTCTCCTGACCAGAAGGTGCTTTTTTAATTCCATTTTAAAGTTTGAAAGGTCTTGTTATGTTAGGTTACATTACTTGATATGTCAACATCATTAAAAGCAATATTGAGTAAATGCTCAGATACGTTCGTAGGGTACCCTGTTTTTTCACATGACCACATACATTGAGGGCATAAAGTAGGATATTCTTCTAAATCCCTTGTTCTCTGTTGGATTCCAGGCTGCAACCTCCGTCAAAGAACCAAGAGCATATGTTTCACTTCTGTCTGTTATATTCCTGAGAATAAAACGCTGTAATCAGCAGGCCAAATCTGTAAGAACATGGGAAATTGGTATCAGCCTAGAAAAACCTAATCAGTGCATCTTTAAACATAGCTTTCATACTACGAGCACAACATTTCTGTATAATAGAGCTGGTGGACGTGCTCTACAGTGCATATGTTTGAAGGCTTCTGGTGCCCCGAGGGCCTCATTGAAAGATGCCAGTGAGTTTATTACACCTTTTAGGAATGTTTTCTGCAGCTGACTCCGACATGTGACCCCAGTGGAAGAAGGCTAAAAGCAGCTGATTACTCTTAAGGCATCCTTGACATAATTGGCTACTACTGCAGATAAAAGGAAGAAAATGATAAAAACAAAAATTATAAGGAAGAGTAGTTTGTTGGTTAATTGACAGCTGTTTATTCTGAACATGTTACAAGGTAGGTGGCAGCAGAGTATCATCATAATCCCGTCATAGCTCATTTGGGCCAATTTCAGCCACCAAGAGGTCAGGATCCTGCAAATTTAATTGCAGCTTTCTCAAAGTAAAATGGAGACCGATTTATTTATTACTCCTTCAAGGGGAGGCTTTAGTTATTTAGTATTTGAGCCCTAAAACAAGAGGGTGACTTTGAGGAATGTCTGCAGTATTTGGAAGATGCATTTTCAGGATGAGAGAAAATTTTGTTTTTCAACTCAGAATCAAAGAGAATGCAAGATGAGCTGAGGCAAAAGGGAACAAAAACTGAAAATATAAAGCAAAAGGGAGATTCAAAGAGGACTAGATGTTTTCAAATACACAAAGGAGAGAAAAGAACTGAAACTTAGTGGTTCAAAAAGGATCAACACTAGGTCCTTAGAAGGATGGTCACAGATGGAGATGTTGGAGGGTGGATGAGAAATGATCAGCAAAGAAGCAGAAGTATGTAAAGCAGAGCGATTCGCTAACATTGTTTGAAACAGTTCGGCTAAATCTTAGAAGAGATGTGAGTAACACCACATGAGTTTTCTCAACGATTGCATCCCGCCGCTCCTTCAAACCTCAAACAGTGCTGCATCACCACTTTTACAAGCCAAGAGGAGCAAGACGTGTTGGAAGCCCAATGTGTTCTCAGGATTCACAACGAGCTCAGATTGAGCTGTTCAGACAGAGGATCTCTGCACACACGCTGTACTGTACACAGTGCTTGGAAACCACAGAGACATGAGTAATGGCTGCACGCATAGACACGGGCTCATTTGAGAAAGAGTTTTCAAAGATCTGTTTAAAAATGCTTCGACATTCACTTGTATTCAAAGCATTTAAGGCTACACTTACAAAGAAGACATGAAGTCAGCTTTGAATCTGCAGGTTTTTATAAGACGTTTCCCTTTTTTACTTTTGTTTGGTACCATAAATATTGATGTAGAGCGGACATTCGCTTCCTTTTTCTTAAAACGTCTGTAAGAATTTTGATTCACTAGCTGTAAAATAATGTTCAGGTGGGTCAGTATGCATCTGTATGGCCTTAAAAAGGCTAAAACACCTCTAAAGGTTAATCGGATTTTTCAAGTAATGTGTTTCGAAAATTTGATTTAGAAAGACTCATTCTAAATAAAACAAAACAATAGTGGCATCATGTATTTTCTTGTAAGAAATGTAAGTTTGTGGTTATGATGTCACAAAACGTGCAAAGAGCTGGGCTTTTTGGCAGCTCAGGTGTGGATCTCTGTGGAAGATGGACAACACTGTTGGGGAAAATACTGATCGTCATCCTTAATACTCCGTCCTCTACGGTGACAGATGGTGGCGACGGCATCATGATATGGAGGAGCTTTTCTCTAGCAAGGATCTAGGATACTTTGAAGATAGTTCTGCAACGTTTTTACTCAGAGTGACTGTGTACAATTTTCCAATGATGTATTTGTTAAAAAACATAATTTTACATCATAATTATTTTCCCCCATGAAAAACATTGAGGTTTGTGGTTATAATGTGGCAAAATAGGATAACATTCAAGTGGTAGGAAAACCTTAGCAAGGATCTGTTTCTACTTGAATTTAAAAAGAAAGCTTGTAGCAAGTTGCTGTTTTAAATGCTGTAAGTATTAGCTGTGGCAAGTAAAAGTTTAGGTTTATGTAGTAAATGAGACTTATGCATATGTACCTCCTTATCTGGTGCGAAGGACTGGTATATGCTGGTTTTGCTTGTATTTGGTCCTTTTCCATGTTCGGAGGCCTGGGTCCTCGACGCAGGCCTTTGCGGGTTCAAGTCCTGGGCTGTTGACCCTAGCTGCATGTCTCCCCTCTCTCACCAGTAAAAATGTATTATCATCTATACATTTTGAGAGTAAAACCTAAGTTGGGTTAATGACAAAGCAGCATTGGCCAGGTATAACCTAAAATTGGATATGCACAAAAGTCATCAGTTCTAAATTACACCTTACAGGCTTCTGCTGTTAAGTATTTTGTGCAGAGATGAAATTGTGTTTACTTAAATATACACAAGTACTTCACTCCCAACAGATGTAACTTCTCTAGTTAAGATATTTAGCATATATATCAGTATCATTTTACGTTTAATGCTGCTTGAGCGTAATTATTTGGGTAATTAGTGTAATTTAAGGGGCCCTAATGTTGGTTCTTGTCTGTGGGTGGGCGCCTGGGATTGAATGCATCTGCCCCTGTGCGCATTGTGAGCAGATAGTCTCATCCTTGCCTGATGTCTGTTTTTATTTTCTACTTACATTTTATGTATGTCTTCTGTGTGTTCTCTTTTTTGCAGTTTTGGCAAGCAGCTGGGGGGCAGGCGAGGCTGTGAATGCATCACTTTGGAGCCATCAGAAATGATTGTGGTGGGTAGAGATGGTGTTCTTTCTTTCTCTCTCTCTCTCTATTTTAGATTTGTTCTCCCCTTTTCTCTCTCCAAGGGCTCCTCACTTTTATCCTTCCCTTCCTCCCGTTCCGCCTTTTGATATCAGTCCTGTTTTTCATCTTTATTTGATGTTTGCATTTTTCCTGCTTTATTCTTCTCTCGCAAATCCTTCTCTTTTATCTTTCCCCCTTTTTTCCTTCTGCCTCCATCTCTGCAATATTGCTAAAGTATATAGGGACAATGGTGCACTTTTTTAGGCAATTGTTTCTGAAAAGCCCTCGTATACATACAGTACAGACCAAAAGTTTGGACACACCTTTTCATTCAAAGAGTTGTCTTTATTTTCATGACTATGAATATTGTAGCTTCACACTGAAGGCATCAAAACTATGAATTAACACATGTGGAATTAT
>JAHUTJ010068243.1:0-11826 GCA_036250325.1 Characodon lateralis
TGTAAATTGTAAATTTGTATATTCTGTAATGCAAAAACAGAACAAAAGAGCAAAGTGTACCGGAGGCAAATTCCTTGTTTGTATGCACGAACTTGGCAATAAAGCTGATTCTGATTCTGATTCTAATGTTAGTAAAATAGTCTGCCTGGTCTTATCAAAGTGTAGACGTAGAGGAGTACAAGAGTATATATTTAGGCATAGTAATAGACTCGAAATAATCTGACAGCAGAAGCTTAAAAATTATACCCAAGTGCCACAATTCTGTGTTACATAAAATATTGCCTGACGAGTTGGACCCAGATGAGCAGTACCACATTACAGCCAATGGAAAGACTATATGCAAGAATTGAAAATTCTGGATAAAAAAAATCTAATTCATGTCACTGTAAAATACTAAACAAATATAAGTTTCTGAGTTGGGACAATATGATTATCTATTCAGATATCATACACGTGTACAAAGCGTTTCATGGACTGGCCTCACCACCTTTAAGAGACTTCATTCAATTAAAGTGAAATATAACCACAAGAGCAGATAGTAGGGGAGACTGTAAAATACCTTTAGGAAAATATTTTATGGTCAGTCAGCCTTTTCGGTTCACGCATCACATTCTTGGAGTAAAGTACCATTAGAGCTAATTAACATTACTTCTGAACACCTTCAGTAAATCCTTTAAACAGTGTCTTTTGAACAACCAAAATTGCACACATGATCTAAACTAACATGTTTAATGCACACTTCCGTCCCGTAGGGTCTGGCTGACCTGCCAGTTTCTGTCCAGGAGGGTCTCGCCAGCACCTCCACTCCTGTCCTGGAGGGTCCAATCGACACCTTCACTCCTGTCTGAGAGGGTCCACCTGACATTACCACTCCTGTTCAGGACTCTAGAGCCTGCACCTCACCATCAATGAGCAGGTCCAGGCTTTTCCTCAAGTGCTCCTGAGCCCAGGCTGCTCCTACACCACCCGCTGCATCCCCAAAGTCCTCAGCATTAGCCAGAATAGTTCCTCTGTCATTGTCTGCCACAGCAGCAGCTGTTCCCACAACCTTGTCTGCCGTAGCAGCAGTGGTTCCAACGTCCTCGCCTGCTACAGCAGCAGTGATTCCCATATCTACGTCTGCTGCAGCAGCAGTTCCACGTCCTGGTCTGCCACAGTAGCAGCTTCAACATCCGTGTCTCCTGCAGTAGCATCTAACACATCCTTGTCTGCTGTAGCAGCAGCTCCTATGTCCTCATCTGCCACAACAGCTGCTTCCAGGTTGTAGTCTGCCTTAGCAGTAGTATCAAAGATTTTCCACCATACCACCAGCTTCAGAGCCTCCTACAGCAAACCAAGCTCCACATAATCCAACTGTGCAGCCTTTACCATTAGCACCATCATCTGCTCTTCCTGCTCCTTCTGATCATCAACATGACCACCTGCACCTCCTACTAGGTCCTCCTCACTGTCATCCCCATTGGCACCTCCTTGTTGAGCCTTTTACTGCTCCAGTTATGCCTCACATTCCTGATCCCAAGTTCTCAGAGGGGCCCAGGAGGGTTTGGCCTTTGTTCTGGTACCCTTGTTCTCCAACAAAGCGGATTGAGAACGACCCATCCTCGTTTTCCTGTTCCAGAGTTCTCCCAACAAGGGTGTCTAGGTGGACCTGCCTAATCTTCCTGATCCTAAGTTCTCCAGTGAGGGGCTCTGGGTAGTCTTGCCTCTGTCTCCTGAGCCTGAGTTCTTTAACAAGGCAGTCCATGTGTGCTTGCCTCCATCTTACATTCCTCATCCATCATGGTTATTTCTGGCTTCCACTGAACCTTCACGAGCTCCGTCGAAGTTCCTCCTGGCCTCTACGCCGCTCTCCTTAGCCTGCCCAGTTTGGTTGTTTTTTTTTAGGTTATTGGTTTCGAGCCCTCTTTCCAAAGCTGACTTCGCCCACCCGGTTTCAGTTGACTTTCTTTTGTTTTTGACTGCATGTACTCTTTGAGGGTGTCTTATTATTTCCTTTTTGTTTATTATGTTCTTAAGGTCTTAATTTATTTAGTTAAATTCGTCATACTGATTGTTGTTAGAAAGACTTTGCCTTAGTTAAATTCTTTGTATTTAGTTTTCTTAGTTCATTTAGGTAAACTGTTCTTTGTACTTTCATTTTCATTGGTCTCCCTCCCTCAGCTTCCCTGCCTTCATTCTGTCACAGATGTTCCACATTTTCTCTGGCTAGCTCTTCTGGTTAATTTTGTCATTTTCCACTCCTGCTTCAGTTTATAAACTCACAAGTTCTTTTTGTTCTTTGATGAATTCTTCCGTTAATTGCCTGTTACTTCGTTACCCTGTCCATTTGACTGTCCATGCTTAAGATGGATTCAAAATAAACTCCAAAACCTACTAGCAGGCTATACAAGGAATTTTCCTTATGTAATGGTACAGGCAAAAGTATGCATCATTCAAGAAAACCAGATATGGTTTACAGTGCTCCATCATATGTATCAAAGTATTCCACAATATGGCTAGCTTCCCAACATGCCCCACTTCCTCACCTAACATCAATCCTATTGGGAACTTGTGGATCCTTCAAAAACGGGAGTTGTTCAGTGAAGGAAAACAGTACATCTAGTGCTGTGCAATGAAACGTTTTTAATAATTTATTGAGAAACAACAAATGGCAATAACAATGATTAAGGTACAGTATGCTTTAAAATTCAACAAGAGAGACAATACATGTAGTCTAACAGGCAGTACATGGGCCCACCATTATTTAAGCATTCTTATAAAATGTAGACTCTACACTGTAGTATCAACAATTTAATAATTTTGTGATTGTACTCAAGTATATTTGCATTTTTAAACAGCACTTCAAGAAGGATTTGTACATCAACTGATAGCTAGTTGAGAAAGTTATATTATTTATCTATTAAGTCTGCAATACTTAAGGGAATTTAGTGTTTAGTTATGACAATGTTTGTTATGAATGCTTTATTACTTAATAAAATGTATTCATTAAATTTAAATAGAAACAGATACTAAACTAGACTACCTGTAGAGTTTACTTTTATTTAATTACTGGAACCTTTTAATACAGAAAAACATGTTTTTTTTCTTATCCAAATTGCCTAGCTCTGAACAGTGTGGGAGGTTGATCATAAACACATAAGTACCTGACAGATTTCATGAATGGAATGATTATCAATGTTATTTTAAATATGTCAGTCAGTCAGTCAGTCATTTTCTACCGCTTCTTCCATAATGGGTCGCGGGGAAGCTGATGCCTTTCTCCAGCAGTCTATGGGTTGGAGGCGGTCTACACCCTGGAAAGGTCCCGAGTTCATAGCAGTATTTTAAATATATGTTCATTTGAAAATATTAAGTAATACTGCACACTAATAGTTGCCCAATAATTTAGTGCACACATTGATATTTGCCACAAAAAAAAATCCAAAACCTTAATTTTACTTCTTAAATCTTCAGGCCTGTGGTTTGATTATAGTTTGGATTGACTGAAAAAACTGTAGATTTTCAATAATAAAAGTTAATCCTCAAAAATACAACTATGCACAGTATATGTATTGCATACATGCATTGGTACATTGCCTCTTACTGGTCTCTGTCTCTCGTCACACTTCCCAGTTTATCCATGCATTGGCAGCTGTCATCAAAACCAAAGAAGGTGATATAGTGTTTGCTTCTCCTGTCAGCACAAATGTCAAGGTGAACTGGTGGGCCTCCTTAAATAACGAGTTTTACGACCACTCACCCTGTGTCAGCTGCATAGATAAGAAAAAGACCTCTGACTGCATCGGGTATTGCTTTAAAATCTCTAACTCAAAAACAACCTCTCAACATGTACCTTAGAAGAATATGAGATACAGTTGACAATGACTGAATTTATTTACAACATATTACTGAATGTCTATGTGCTGTCTCTGAAAAAATAGTCTACTTGTTACTTTATCAAGAGCAAAACTAAGGGTAAAGAACAAATCTAAATAAACACTATATTGCCAAACATATTCACTCACCCATCTAGATCACTAAACTCAGGTATTCCAAGCATTTCAATGGCCACCGCTGTAACAAATCTAGCACTTATGCATGCAGACTGCTTCTCCAACATTTGTGAATGTAGGGGAGTCCAAAGGAGCTCAGTGGACTGCAGCATGGTACCATGATAACATATCACTTGCCCAAGAAATCCAGTTGAATAATTTCCTTGCTACTAAATAGTTCACAGTCACCTATTAGTGGTGTTGTAATGAAGTGGAAGTGATTGACAGCAACTTCACCACAAAGTAGACCTTCAAACTTCACGTGGTGTTCAGATGTCCTGGAATAGGTTTCCATGGCTGACTAGCTGCATCCAACCCTTTCATCCCCAACTGCAATGGAAAGCAATGCATGCAGTTGTGAAAGCGTGCTGCTGCTGGACTCTAAACTAGTAGAGATGTGTTCTCTGGAGTGAGGAATCATGCCTCTCTGACTGGCAATAAGATAGACGAGTGAGACAAAAAAACATGTGGTTGACTACATTTTATCAAATGTCAAGTTTGGTTTAGATGGCATTACATTGTAGGGCTGATTTTCAGGGTTTGGGCTCAGCCCCTTAGCTCCAGTAAAAGGGACGCTTAATGCTTTAGCATAGTAAGCCATTTGAAACCATTTCATGAAACTTTGTGGGAAGAGTTCAATACCAGAGATGTTGAGACAATAATGGATGAGCGAATTTGGTATGAAAAAAACCTTGCCTGGTCAACGTCAGCTAATAATTCATTGACACCAACATGTATATTTTCTGAAGAACTGTACGTAACAAAAGTTAGTGCAGATTATCTCTTCTCCAGCACATCCCAAAGATTTTCAATGGGGTTAAGGTCTGGACTCTGTGGTGGCCAATCCATGTGTGAGAATGATGTCTCATGCTCCCTGAACCACTCTTTCACAGTTTGAGCCCGATAAATCCTGGCATTGTCATCTTGGAATATCCCGTGCCATCAGGAGAGAAAAAAATCCATTGATGGAATAACCTGGTCATTCAGTATATTCAGGTAGTCAGCTGACCTCATTCTTTGAACACATACTGTTGCTGAACCCAGACCTGACCACCTGCAGCAACACCAGATCATAGCACTGCCCCCACAGGCTTGTACAGTAGGCACTAGGCATGATGGGGGCATCACTTCTCCTGCCTCTCTTCTTACCCTGATGCACCACCCATCACTCTGGAACAGGGTGAATCTGGACTCATCAGACTATATGACCTTCTTCCATTGCTCCAGAATCCAATCTTTATGCTCCCTAGCAAATTGAAGCCTTTTTTTCCTAGTTAGCCTCACTGATTAGTGGTTTCCTTAAGGCTACACAGCTGTTCAGTCCCAATCCCTTGAGTTCCCTTCACATTGTGCATGTGGAAATGCTCTTACTTTCACTATCAAACATAGCTCTACAGTGGTTTTTCTTCGATTTGATTTCACCAAACGTTTAAGTGATCGCTGATCACAATCATTCAGGATTTTATTCGGGACACATTTCTTCCTCGAAGACGATGGGTCCCCACTATCCTTCCAGTTTTTAATAATGCGTTGGACAGTTCTTAACCCAATTTTGGTAGTTTCTGCAATCTCCTTAGATGTTTTCTCNCTGACATCTTTTCCATAACCACGGGATGTGTCTTTCGACATGGTTGTTTAAGAAATGAGAAGCAACTCATTGCACCAGTTGGGGTTAAATAACTTGTTGCCAGCTGAAACATTATCGCCCATGCAGTAATTATCCAATGGGAGGGTCGTACCTATTTGTTTAGTTAAATCCAGGTGGCGACTTTTTTTTAGGGCCAGGCAGTGTATATTTATGTTTGTGGCTGTAATGTGACAATATGTAGAAAAGTTCAAGGGGTATGAATACTTTTACAAGCCACTGTAATAAGAGTTTATTAATTTATACTAACCTAGCTCTCTTGCTGCAGCGAGGTTTCTGTGTAACAAAAATCAGCGGTAAATCAATCTAACGCAGTCGTGTTAAGGAGTTATTCGAGTGAAGTTGGTGGATTAATACATTTCCAGCTTGGAATGTAAACATAAATCTCAACTGGTCAATGGATTTAATGCTGCAGTGCATCCCTAAAAAAATTACTGATTTTAATAATTATAGGTCCTCATTCATTTGACAAACCTGGATCAAAAGAAAAATAGAGTGCAACATATATTATATTTGAATATGTTACTCTACTCCACTAATCAAATAAACAATAATAGGCACTCCAGCTTGTACCACCTTTCTGATCCCAGGGTTATGGGCAGCAAAGGGCTGTCAGCGGGGATATTAATGATAGTATTCTGAGAACACAGTGATCTCGTTGTACTTCAGTAGAGCTATAACTCTGGCAGATGCTTTGGTATCTGTGACCCTCAGTCAAGGATTTATATTTTGGGGCACTGAGACAGCTGCATTTTCCTGAATAGCACAACCCAATTTACACAAATTGCTTTCATGTCTAAAAAGTCTGCATGAGAAATATAGCTTAGTAAATTTAATAGACTGGACAAGCAGCGAGTGGCTAAATAGTCAATATCTAAAGTAAAGTTGATAATTGCTGCTGAAGAATAGGGATTAAATATAATGATTACCGTGATAAAATTTCCTATGGTTAGACATACCATTTAAAATAAAAAACATAAATTAAAATTGAGATTTTCAGTCGCTCAGTTAAACAGATATATCAACCACAGAGGAACAATTAAAGCTTTCTCATAATTGCTGACATGTTTTTTGATTGTTCACTGGTATTATAGCAAATTAGCTATGGCGACGTGGTCCATAATATATCATCATCATCTACAACTTTATTTATAAAGTTCTTTAACACAAGCCACAGATGAAACAAAGTGCTGAACAATGGTTAGAAAGGTTAATGAACAGGTTCATTAACATAATTCTATTTTCTTCTTTGTTGAAATTTCCCTACTGTACTTTCACTGCCTTCCGCTTTCACACCCCTCTGGGATTTACATGGTATGTATGAGTTGATGCGTTCATGTGAATGTATTAACCGACATGTCCCAAAAAAATATATATCAGTGGTGGGCAGGTACTTCTTGTGATTGACTGTGTATGCTGCAGAGATAAATTCTAGGACGGTGATCATCATTTTCTTATGGCATAATGTCTTCCAAAGCAATTAAAACGAAAGGCTGATGCAAAGATTACTGTGTCAAATAACTCAAGAATGTTGCTGGTATTCTCTATGCATTAAAAAAAACTTTTTTTAAATTCTCCACCTCAGTTTCTTTTGTGACATGCTCCTGATTTAACCAATTTTTGAAAGTAATAATCACAGCACATTTTCTTTTTAACCAAGGGAAAAACCAAATATATATCTACAGAAAATCCGCTAAGAAAGCCGTGCTATTCAAATGTACTGTACTGATACATTTATACTCACGCTCCTTTTACATTGTTACATAGAATAACTTTTACGATGGTTTAGTACATTGCTGTAAACATTGTTTCAAGGATCAATGTTAGTCTCTAAATTGTAGACTTTGTGAAACTGAAAGTGTTGGGTCCTAAATTTGTATCATTGTTCTATAATATATATCCTAATTATCACCCCTCATTGATGACCAATCCCTTAATAAGCACTTAGGTTGTCCATTCTGATACATCCCATCAGTCCAATTATTATATAATAGATGAATAATTAATCATGTGTAGAATATATATAAATCACTAAGACCTCTACCATTACAGTCTTCTGAGAAACTATTTCAGTCGTATCCATACCGCAGAGTTCCTTGTCCGTGTTGCTTGAAACATCTTGTTTTAAAATGCATACCTGTTTATTTAATTCTGCATTTGTTTTGATTAGGTCCTCATTTAGGTAAACTTCTGTCACTCCTAGTTTTTTGTCTGATTTCTTTTTCCCAGTTTACAAAGCAAATAACAATCATCTATGTTCTGTCTTTTAAAAAACTGTGGCAAGAGAAAGCTCACTCGTCCTCTCTGCCAGATGTAGCCCCAGCATAAGTTAATTTAGTTGTTTGAAGTCCACTTATTAATAAATCCTCCATACGGGAAAATTGTTTTATACCTTCAACTCTTCACACCGCATCATCCTTTTTTTTATGCTGTTCTTTTATTATTAGTTAAAGTTCCCGAACATAAACTGGGAAACTTCAGAATTCTCAATTAGTTCAATCAAATTTGTTTGCTGTTTTGAAAGTTTAATGAGATCCTTCATCATGAAGTGATCACTTTTTGAGGTTCTTCAATTCATCCTTTTTTGTTGGCAGCTGTCATCTGTTTGCTATGTCAGCACAAACAACTCAAGTCCACTATGCCAAGAAAAAAATATCTGGGTAAATACAAATACAGTTTTCAAATTATGATTTTATTTATTAAGGGTATTCAAACCAATCTGGTCCTACATGACAAAGTGATTCTCTCTTGAACTTAACAACTGCTTCTGGTTTACCTTTGTTTCATGTTTACTGTATATGTGGGTAATTACTCTCACTGTGGTTTAATGGAGTCCCTACAACCTTGAAATGTTTTTCATCTGTCTAAATTTCTTTAGATTGGGGCATATTGTGTTGCTTTTTGGGATCTTTTAGCCTTCTTTTCTTTTAGTCCTACATTTTGTCAAAAATGTTCCATTTAAGTGATTAAATGCAATAGCATAACTTTTTTGTATGTCTTACATTGCCCAGGGTAACACAAATTTCTAATAAACTACTGTGTCATTCGCTTAAATTGCTCAAAGACAGAGTAATACCATACCCAATCCAGAAGACAAAGCTGTCATTTAAAATAAGAGCCGGTTTGAAAAGAAAAGCACCATTTTTTTATTTGTGTGCAGAATTAAGATTAAGACAGATATTCAATGTGCAATTGATTCTTGGAAAGCCAGTGAGAGGATGACCTAAGTCATGAAAAGAATCACAGATTTCACTAGTTTATTTGTCCTTGATTTAATAAATATCTAAAACAGTTTCTGGTTTGAGAGTTGGGCTCCCTCACGACATATTAATGATCATTTGTTTTTCCTTTATGAATTTGAATCAGAAGGTTTATTGTCTTTTCACCATAAAAAAAAAAAATAAAGAAACAAAAATGCACTCAAGAACTGACTACTACATGGAGTTCAAGCATCTGCATGCACGTGCATTGCCACCGTAGCTTTAGAGGTGCTGATCTACAATTTAGGGTTGCTCAAGCACCGCTAAAATGCGACAGATAGTTATAAGGCTTTCACTTGACATACCATAACCATAGTTAGTTAATAAGCAATAAATAGTGGCAGAAAAAATTTAAAAAACAATAGCAACAGTAACCATTGAATAACAGTAAAATACCTAAAGCTGTACAATTGCAGAGATGTGCGCTGTTAAGATATATAATAACTTATTTCTCCTGTACTTGGGTTAGTTAGTGAGAGAAGGAGAGAAATATGTGATTAGCTGTGTGCTTAGAGCCTTACCTGGGGGACAAAGGCAACTTCGGGGGGCATCTCTCACCTCCCGTGTCTTTGGTAGCTGTGTTGCAAGCTTCTGCACAGAAAACAAAAAAAAGCCAGAAGTCAAGAGTCTGACAGAACATACATTCCCAAAAACAGTAAGCATTCCTTTTTGTCAAATCCAAGGTCTCAACTACATTTAAGCACCAAGTTAGTTACAAATAAAATTCATGTTATATATCATAAGCCAAGCTGATACTCTCTGCAGTTTGTTTTAAATAGCTTATTTCTCTAAATAAACGAAATCTTGATTATAAAAACACTATGCATTAATCGAGTTACCCTTATATTAAAATTAGTTTAATGATCTCAAACATTTAAGTGTCACAAAAAGCAAAAAAGAATAATTCTGTCTGTGAGCATTTTGTTTTTGTTTTTTTGCACAGGACTGAATATTCAAAGAGAGAAACATCTAAAACACCCAGGTAGGATATTGGGCCCTGAAGGACCAAAATTGCTCACTGCTGAATTAGCACGTGCTTATGATTCGGCCAATCACAATAATTTAGAAAGTAGGTATTCCTATTGTGCCAGAAAATAAACAGACTTGGAAGCGAGAAAATGTCAATCAAGTGTTGACAAAATAATCTGACTGCGCCAATACATTGTCCAAAGCATAGTGTGCAGTCCCATTGGTGGTTGATCCTAGCTGAGCCATGCAACTGACTCTTTGAACAGGTGCAGAAGGGAATCTTACTAAGAGTGTGTCCTTCCTGGCACTGTGGAATTCTAAGTGAGGCATTTTCACTCAAAGAGCCCCTTCTAAGGAGCTGACCTTCAATCAAAAACAGAAATAAACAGTGAGAAATAAAGTAACCATATTTGAAGAACTGTCATAAGCCTTGATGTATTCTGCTCACTTGTTCATCTTCTTGCATTTAATAATTGTGTCATCTCTGTAAAAGCTGGAATTTTAGGTGAAACTTGAGTTTAGTTTTTTCTTAGTTTTTCTAATAGTCACCCAACTTGTCAGGAACAGATTTTATGGGAATGTAGATATTGTTCAGCATCAAGGACGGTATTTTAGATTAGTATTTACACTGTAAAATGTAAAGCATTTTCAGTTGTTAGAGTAAGAGAGTTCAAATGGTATTTGTAAGACTATTTCAATTTTGTGTGCCTCAAGTTTCAGTATGCAGTATGCTAGGTTTCAGTATGTACATTGTCATTTGAATCTGTATGAGTGTTTTTTATCTGTAGGTGTTAACCATCCCTGGCGGAGCCTCATACTAAAACCCAGTCAGAACTGGAACATCATTTTTTATTTAGTTATGGGTCAGGAGTAGAGCTTACATGAGGATGGTCTTTTATGTTCTGGCAAAGGTTATGATTAGCCAGTATGTAATGGGCAACACAAACATATAGAAAGCAATATAATGCCCTAATAATGATAGCAATATATGTGTGAATTAAATTTAGGGTTAGCTGGTAATGATTAGGAATGATGGTAGTGTCAGGGTTAGGCAAAAAGGGAGTTACTAAATTGAATAGAAGTAAATCCAAAGTGCCAATATGGTTAGAAATGCAAATGAGTTAGAAGCTTGCTATATAAATAAAGTAAACTAACTGTAACTAACCTGAATATGGTGTTAAGTAAAGAAGTGAACTAATGTGCAACTGTGGCTTGAGCAACTATGGCTCAGATGGTAGGAGTTTGTCCTGTAACCGGTGTGTTGCTGGTTCAAGCCCTTTCTCTGTCTGTCTCAGTCATTGTGTCCTTGGGGAAGACACTTCACCAGACTTGCCTACTGATGGTGGTCAGAGGACTCAGTGGCGCCGATAGTATGGCAGCCTCGCTTCTGTCTGTCTGCCCCAGGGCAGCTGTGGCTACATTGTAGCTCATCAGTGTCAGTGTGTGAATGCGTTTATGAATGGTGGATGACTGATTGTAGTGTAAAGCGCTTTGGCTTCTCTGGGGACTTGATAAAGCGCTATACAGGTGCAGGCCATTTTCCTTGATGTTTATACAGTTTTTATTGATAATTGTTTTTGCACATTTGTTTACATTGTTTTTGACTGCTAATTATTTTTTTCCAATAGAATTCCTCTAGTTGGAAATATAAAGATACTATTTAGTTCGAATTCTTTCCATTATATTGATTTTATGCTGTGTACAATTGTAGACAGCAAAACTCCGATAACATGAAAGGAGCTCTTAAAATCAGGACCCAAATGGCTCTGACATCTTCTCCATTCAACACCCCCTGTGGCCGAGGCCCTGCTACTAAACCAACATCTTCCAAATGCCGCAGACCTCCACCACCTCCTAATCTATCTCCTCCTAATCAGGACCTTCAAATCACTTCTCTGTGATACAGTCTGGGCCCCAGTGG
>JAHUTJ010068244.1:0-11822 GCA_036250325.1 Characodon lateralis
GAAGTCCGCTGTTATTCCCTGTTTCTGGCTGTGCTGGAAGTAGGTTAATGCGATTTATTTTGAAAGTTCCAGAAAAGTTTTTATCGTGTTGTAACCATGGCTGTGGTCCCAACAACATACACTGAACAAAATGACACAAAACTATATTTTTATTACTGTCTCACATGTGCCCTGTTCTACCTTAGTTAGGATTACAAAAATTATTTATTTTTGCTAAATTCCTGAACAAATAAAAAAGAAAAATTATGGAAGCATTCAAAATCAGAAGATTACCCAGACTAAGATTAGAATGCCTTTGACAGTTTGTGAAGCCAAAGGGTAATGCTATGACTTTGTAATCTCTTAATAGGTTAATATAAAACATGTAAATTAATTAATGGCATTCCTGACTATGCATTTTTAAGGCAATGCCCAAAACACACTGCTTTGTGTGACGTCTTGGAAAAATCTAAAGAAATCAGGCAAGAAATCTGTCAGCAGCAAGGGTGGTGCAATTTATAGTTGTGAGTTTATCGTTAGTCTTTCATGCTCAATTTAGTTTCATTTTATGTTTGTGCATATTAATGTCATTTAACCCCTGAAGCTTGTTGGACACAAGCCACATTGCTGTCAGTGAACATGAACAGCTTTGTAAAGCTAACTGAAAAACACAGGCTGCTAACTGCAACCTGGTCTCGGTGTTGTTTCTATCTACTGAAAATCGGATCCAATTCAGGTTTCTGACTTGGTTCTGAAGTAGTCATACCAGTTTCTTTGTATGTTTGTGTTAAAAAAAAAAACTAAATCTGGATATGATTTGGTGAACGTAATGAAACCATGTTTATGTAGAAGAAACAACCTGGTAACCTTGGTGAGGGAGGCCCCAAAAGGTTGACTGGGTAAGACCACATCCAACTGGGGTGGGGGCAGAGTCACAAGATGACATCACGCTTTCATCATGACAGGAAAAAGTGAGCAACAACAGGAAATATTTCACGTCTGTGTGAGTCTATCCCAGTGTGTGTATGCTTGCTCCAGCCTTTTTTTCTGCAGAGGCTGGAAATGTTTCTGCCCCGTCAACTCTGACGACGGCTGCTGATTTTGTCCTGTAATTAAAAGAATTTGAAACTCAGAACAAACAGTGAACACAGATAAATTAAACAGCAGCAATGTTTCCCCTGAAATCTGAACTTTTAGGGGTAACAAAACCTACATGAGAAATGCCACGTGTTACACTCAAAGAAGTTCAACATTTTCCACTTCCTGTTTTCACAGAAGCCTACAGGAGGGATAATCTCCCATTTCTCTTTTTATCCAATAGCCAAATACATAGACAAATAAAGAGAGCAACATTTTCATTCAGTAGCTGGCATACAACACAGACAGGTGAAAAAGTTATAAGTTGATGCTGGATTTGATCTTACGCCGATCTACATCCCTATGCTTGTGAAACAAAGACTTCAGCGTGATCTCATCTCTTGATTGCAGTTGTAGTTTAACTGGTTTCTTAGCGACTGGTTTGGTCTTGCTTGTTCTCACAACTGCTTATGATCTGGAGTTACATTATTAGCCTCTTCCTGTGTTGTTTTTTTGGTTCATATTCTCCAGTAAGGTCGGTTAAGGCAGCATTTTGTGTGGCTAGAGGACACGCAGTACCAAGTTCTCACAGTGCACCAAAGTCCTTGAACTTTTTCACATTTTTTGCAGGTTACATTTGTTTTCTTTATGCTGAAAGTGAGCAAATAGAGTCCACCTGTGTGTAATTTCATCTCAGTATAAATCCACCTGTCCTGTGAAGGCTTCAAAAGTTTGTTCAAAAACATTAGAGAATAAACATGATCATAAAGACCAATGAACACTAGTAGACAGGTCAGGGAGAAAGCTGTGGAGACGTTTAAAGCAGGGTTTGGTTATAAAATCTCACAGAGCTCTGATCAGTCCGTCATGTGAAAGTGGAAAGATTATGGCGCAAATGCAAACACACCTTGAAATTGTTGCTTAACTTCTCTGACGGGCCAGGCAAAAAGAGCATTAAAATGAGAAGCAGCAAATAGCCCTATTGTAACTCTGGAGGAGCTGCTGAAATCCACAGCTCAGGTGGGATCATTTTTGACAAGATGACTATTAGCTGTCCACTTCACAAATCTGGCATTTATGGAAGAGCGGCAAGGAGAAAGTTAGTTTAGGGGATATAGGCCATATAGGGGGACAGAGAAAACATGTGGGAGACGGTGGTCTAGTCACATGACACCGAAATTGAACTTTTGATCAACATGCATCATGCACTGGGGGCAATTGTTGCCAAATCAGAAGCTTTTTTAATTTGGTGGGAAGATGGAAGGAGCTGAATACAGGAAGGAGACCTGTTAGAGGATGAATGAGACCCGAGACTGAGGCGGAGGTTCACCTTCCAGCAGGACATCAGCCCTAAACGTCCAGCCAGAGCTACAAAGAAATGATTCATATCAAAGCATATTTATGTTAGAATGGCCACGCCAAAGTCCAGACATAAACCAATTTAGAAAGGCAAAACTTGAAAATGAATGTTTAAAGATGCTCTCCATTCAGTCTGACTGAGGTTGAGCAATTTTCAACAGAAGGATAAAGATTTCAGTAGATGTGCAAAGCTGGTGGAGTCAAACACCAAGACTTGCATCTATGAAAGCAGCTAAACATGGTTCCTCAAAATTTAAATCGGGGTAAATACGGTCCTTTTTTCCTCCTTTGTGTTTCTATCTATCACATAGAATCTCACTAAAATACATTGAAGTTTGTGGTTGTAACTCGACTAAATGTACAAACGGTAGAGTGGCATGAATACTTTCTTGAAACACTGTCAGTCTTACTTCTTGACGATGTTTTTTCTGTTTACAGCACACCCAGTTTGTCTTAAACTCTGCCAGGGAGAAGAGGGATATGGAGCAAAGGCACGCAGCCGTCAAGAAAAAGGTAAAATGTTACAAAAAAGCACAATTAAAAAGAAACACCTTATATGAACAAGAGATATCACAAAGCAATCAAACAAACTACAGAAATCTGCAGATTGATAATGATGCAACAGATATTGATCTGCACCTTTCTTTACATTTTAAGGACATGTCCTACGATGATTCTGTTTTGGATTTCAATTCCGATGCTGCCAATGGGATAGCAATGGAGGGTTACCTTTATAAGCGGGCGAGCAACGCCTTCAAGACCTGGAGCAGGTAGAACTGTTGCTATCGGATAATTTACACAGAACAGCTGCTTCGTTAAAAACAAATGTATGACTCTGCATGTTTGAGCTTTCTTTTACCGATTCCCAAATTCTTTGTGTTTTCTTCTCCACCTCAGACGTTGGTTTTCAATTCAGAAGAATCAGCTGGTGTATCAGAAGAAATTTAAGGTACATTTTTTGAAAAATTATCCGAAAACACATGTTTGGTGCAAACAAAGTGCACTGTTGCATGCACAGACTTCACTGTGTGTTCTTGTTGTCTGCATCTCGCTCAGGACCAGCCCACAGTTGTGGTGGAGGACCTGCGCCTCTGCACAGTCAAGCCCAGCTCTGAAAACGAGAGGCGATTCTGCTTTGAAGTGGTTTCTCCGTCAAAGTGAGTTTGTGTGGGTGGTCACCGTCATGCAGTCATTGCGGACGTGTGTCTGAGCCAGTGTGATTCTCATCAATGCTAAGTGTGTGAAATAACGTGTCCTGAGTGCAGAGGAGAGGGCTGGTTTTTGAGAAAACGCCGGGGGCAGATCATCACAGCGTGTGTGTGTGTGTCTGTCCACAGGTGCTGTTTGTTACAGGCAGACTCAGACAGGGAGCAGCAAGCGTGGATCAGCGCAGTCCAAAACAGCATCGCCTCCGCTTTTCAGGAGCGCAGAGAGGATACACACAGCCCAGTGAGGAAAAGAAAAACACTCCCCAACACACACCATCTAGATATTAACTTTTAGATCTGTATTTTCTGTGGGACCTAATCTGCTGCGATGCAAAGGGAACTCCTTTCTTAATTCCGGTGCGTCTGTCTTTTATCAGAGGCAGCGCTGCAGCTCGGTGTCGATGAGCAGTTTAGGAGGAGGCGGAGGAATCGGGGAACAGGAGAGTGAAGGCTGCAAGGCTCTAGAGGAGATTCAGGCAATCCCAGGAAACAAGCAGTGCTGCGACTGCGGAGAGCCCGGACCTGATTGGGCCTCCATCAACCTGGGCATCACCCTGTGTATCGTTTGCTCGGGAATACACAGGTATTAATAAGCCTGTGTGAGGGAAACTTTGTGTGAAAAGATTTAAATGGACCCCTAACCGTCACAATGTATGGCAACATTATGCTTATTTTACACTTCTTCCAGTTGCCTCTAGTTCTACTCAATGCCAACATTTAATCTAATCATCTAATTAAAGCACATTAATCAGCAGTGGCATCATAACTCAGTGTACAGTTAAGTCTGAAATTATTCATACGCCTGGCAGATTTAAGTTTAAAGTAATCTTTCAATTTGATCAACATGTTTCTTCTGATTGGAAGTGATTTTAATGCTGCCCAGCCAGAGTAAAGATTTTAATCTAAAAAAGGTAAACAATTGTAGCTATGCCTGTGCCAGAGGGATAACACAGATAAGTAATTAATCCTAATATTTAATACAATTATACCCCGTTAACAAAAGTTACTTTAAATCCTCCAAATTGGCCAAAAATGTCCTTACTATCAAAGTGACCATGATTGGTCTAAAGCCTACCCTGATCCTCAGTTGCGTAGATAAGCGCGCACACACACACACACACACACACACACACTCAGCGTTATCTTGAATTCTGTGCTGTAATGGTTTCTTTTTCTAACAGGAGCCTGGGAGTACATTTCTCCAAAGTGCGCTCCCTCACTCTTGATTCCTGGGAGCCAGAGCTCATTAAGGTAATTTCACCTTTTTAAAGCAGCAGCCTTGCAGACCTCATTATGGCGTTTTTTTTTTTAACAATAACGAGTATTCGGGGGATTCTCCCTGCTCTTTTGCTCTTTTCTTTTAAGTTGATGTGCGAGTTGGGAAACTCAGTGATCAACAGGATCTATGAGGCTCGGATAGATGAGATCACCATCAAGAAGCCCCACCCCACCAGTCCCAGGTCAGTCAGAGGGGTCCAGCGTGTAAATGTGTACTTTAACAGGGAATTTGACAGATTGTACACATGGTGATACACATCAGATCATATTATATTAGGAAGCACCTTAATCTGAAAAAAGGAAACTCAAATTTCTGAGACAATAATCAGAACTTATCTGCTAACCTAATATTCAATGATGCACCAGTGCACAGTACTGTGCAAAAGTCTGAAGTGTACACTCACAGACCTACTTGCATCCAAGAGTACAAGGTGGTTTTTAGAGGAATGAATGTTGGTTTTTTAAAGCCTCTAACCCTGACTAATTTCAGTTGTATGTGTAGGGTCTTTATTTGATACAACTTTGACACAAAGATACATTGTGTAAAAAAAAAAAAAAAAAGCTAATAGAACACAATGAAACAGATAATGCTGATAGCTGTTATTATAACAAAAATGGTCATTTAGAACAAACAAGGTGAGTTATTATTTGAAAATGAGATGATTCCCTGGAGGCCTGCAGACACTGACTCTGCTAGTTCTGCACGCTGTGCGCCCCAGTGTGCGCTGTTCCTGTGGTGGTCCCAGTAACAGTAACCATGGTATGTTTAGTGGTGAGGAAAGTTGATGAAATAAACATATTGCACAGATTGCATCCTATTATAACGCCATGCTTTAATTCACTGAGCTCCTGAGAGCAACCCTTTCTTTCAGAACCGTTTGTAGAGCCAGTCTGCCAGCCAAGCTGCTGACTAAAACATCTCAGTTCAATTATATAGAGCGTTGTTCATTACTTTAGGCAATGCAGTGAATAAACGATGTTGGGCTTAGTTCACACTTTCACACAGTACTGAATGTGATTTGGCCTTATTAGAAAGGAGTGATGTAACTCCTTTGTGTGTTTTAATTAAACTAAACCGAAGACACAATAAAACCCCAGTTATCCAGAAATGTGCCTTTTAAATTTGATGGTGTCCTAAATTGTTTGGGTGCTTGTTGAAGCATAATGTTCATGCACATTGTTGAACGTTTTGCGTCACTTGTCCATCTTTGTTAAAGCAGGTGACACATTTGTTAAGCTGCCAAAGATGGCCTGCAGCAGATGGTAAACTGCAGGTGTGGGGAGGCACTCAGGATTATTTTAGTTATTTCACAACTGCCTACAGATTTCATCAAAGTTAAAGCGTTTATGGTGACAAATTGTATATTTAAAATAATCTTTGACCTACAGTATTGCTGAAGAAAATAAATGCGTTGTTGTTGTTGTTTTTTTCTCTTTTTTTGTATTTTATGTAGTCTATCTTCCAAATCATATGTTCCTCCTGCTGTGCAGGCTCTGTTTAAAGATCTGTGTGGTTCAGAAATGCGTTATCAGTAGACAGCGACTAATTCTACACATTCTTCGACTTCCTCGTCTCTTTGCTGTGTCGCGCTGCAGAAGACAGGAAGTCATAGGTATTTCATAGAGATAGTAGAGGTTGTTATATCCGGAAACTTGCTTTAATGCTGCAGAAGGTTTTTTTAACACAGAGAATGAGATGCTATTGCCGTATCTGACAGACGTGGGTTTTTAGTATGATACAAGTGAAACTTAAACATCATGCTATGGGGATTTAAAAAAAAACACAGAGACACTGAGTTTTGAACATATTTTTTCGAGACAAGTCAGAAATCTGTTGAGCAAACTAAGCCTTCTGGCTTCATATTGCCTCAGTTTGTGGGAAACTCATTGTTTGATATGTATCTCTTTCTTCCTTTCCTCAGAGGCGATAAGGAGTCATGGATTAGGTCGAAGTACGTTGAAAAGAAGTTTATCCAGAAGCTGCCTGAGACGGGCAGAACCACCCTGCTGAGGCGCTCCAGTGCCAGGAGAACCCGAGCCACCACCCAGGACACGAATGCTCAACGACCGGCTCTCAAGCCCAAGCCGAACCGGGCCACGCTGCCTCGGCTCACAGGTAAAGCAGCGCCATAGATCATTATGACGAATCCGTAGGGGTCTTGCCAAAGTATTCGCACCCCTGTAACTCTTCCACGTTTTGTCTGTTGACGACCATAAACCTCAGGGTGTCCTGTTAGTGAGCCAAAGGTAATTTGACAGGAAAGAGGATGGAGAGAGATCTTTTTTACACCAGAACCATGATCAAAATGTAGTGTGGTGCAGAAATGTAATGCAGCACATCAACCTGAACGCACCATCCCCACCGTGAAACATAGTGGTGGCAGCATGGTGCTATGGAGATGTTTTTCTTCAGCAGGGAGATGAATGGGAAGATGAGTGGAGTTAAAAACAGGAAGACTTGAGATGGGGGAGGAGGTTAAACTTCCAGCAGGATAACGGCCCTGAACATACAGGGAGTTTAATAGAATCATTTTCACAAAGATGCGCTACATTGTGTTGGTCTCTCAAAGAAAATCCCAATAAAATACAGTGAAGTTTGTGGTTGTAAAGAAACAAAATGTGAAAAAGTTCCAGGGGTGGGAATATTTTTTGTGAGACACTAAACCTCTCTTTAAACTGACCGGTGTTAATTAAATATCAACAAAATCAATCCCTGCTGATTTAGCAGCAGTGGCGTTTTCCCGCGGGGTTTTATGTGTGTGTGTTGCAGCAGCAGGCAGGAAAGACAAGTTTTACTCTATCTGTCTGTCTCTCCTCAGGACTAAGCCTCAGTGACAACCAAAAGAACAATTCAAGCTCTCATAAAGGTGGGATCAAACACGCTTCAAATGATGTGACAACACCAAGCACACAACTCAGTTTAATCTAAAGCCATTCTTGCAACCTTTATAAGAAAATTATCACAGTTGGTCAATGACTAATAAAATTAATTGACATAAAAGACCTCCTGATGTCCCCAGATTGGGTGGAAGACGAAGAAGAGGATCTCAGCGGCCTTCATCCGGGGGCGTTGTTGTACCGCTCAGCAGCACTGCAGAACTTCCCCGTCATGGCTGACGCGCTGGCCCATGGAGCCGACGTCAACTGGGTCAACGTGGCCGAGGAGTCGAGCACACCTCTGATACAGGCCGTGTCGGTGGTGAGGACAACAATCAGCTCACTTTTAATGCACTGATGGTGTTCAGTCTTGGTGACACCAGGGTTTCTGGTCCTGTGGGTCAAACATGTTCTCTGATAAAAAAAAATAACTTATCGATGATGTGAAATTTTAAGAACACATTAATTTGAACTGAACCACAGTAACGCTCCCATCTTTTTAACAACTTCTATTTCCTGATTTCTTTCCAAGCAGACAGACTTTTTTGTAATCTTTGAAATTGGTCTTGATTACCAGTTCTCAAGGTTGTAGATTTTTGGTAAAACTGGACATGTGAAAATAAGTGAAGAATAAGTGTTAGACTTAAAAAAATATGTAATGTGTTAAAATAAATCCATGAAAAACCTGACACAGAACCTGAGAGAGGCAAAACTCAATGGAAATCCCTGTTTTTGATCAAAAACACTACAGAGCCCTTTAAAGTTATTACCTAATATCCATGTATAGTTCCATCAAATTTACTAAGCTTGTATTGATTCTTATTTTACATTTTAAACAAATAAATAAATAATTAAATATCTGAAAATGAATTCAAACCCCACCCTCCTGCAGCTTTGACTTGTTTTGGTCTGGCCCGTGAACCACCAACCGCTTCAGAAATAAGACTCTTAATCTCAGCGTAAGATCAGCAGTGAAGCATTATACAGTCATTTGGGATAAAATTTTACCAGAATCAGAATCTACTTTTTAAGCATTATAACTGTGCTGCAGCTCTTTAACTTGCTGTGAATCAGACAAAATAGAGCAGAAAGCTTTCGGTGGAGGCTTCAGCAGCAGCTTGCAAGGTGTCATGCAGTCTTTATCTGTTGCAATAAAGCTCCCCCACCTTTTGCAGAAACAGCATCCCAATGAGATCTCCTGAGGTTAAATCTGGCTATAGACCCATTCAAAAGCCTTGTAAGCGTGTCAGCATCCAAACACTCCCACTTTATAACTAAATTATGCTCACCATTTGTGTGTTTATCTTCATAAGTCTGGAAATTACTACAGGAAAATGGCAACTTGACTAAACTTGCTGATATCCACAATGAGAGCAGCAATTACAATGTATAACTAATTAGAAGTGTGACAAACGAGGCTGGATGAAGACCAACATTTATCTTGCAACCACATGGTAATGCAGGTAAAAACAAAATCAGAACTGCAACTGGAACGAAAGATGCATTTATTTTATGCTTGTTTACACATCTTCAACCAATGTTTTAACAGCTATGGAAGAAGTTGTATTTTCTGTTCATCAGAGGTACTAAACTTTGTTACAGTAACTGTGGATGTTTTTCAGTTTCCACTCAGGAACAAATGATCTCTTTGTGATTCAGTTAAGAACATTTCTCTGGAAAAGTTCAGGTGCTGGACTGAAAATAAGTAAAAAAAATAAAAAACACCTTAAAACCTGGGGAACTACTGATGATGACCATTTTAAAAGCTAAAAAATAAAGTCTGGCTAATTGGAAGAAAAATATAAAGAAATGGATCGAAGAATTATGCTCAAGTTGCTCATAATTGATGTGAAAATAACCAATCTTAAAGATCAAGATGGCTATTAGATGCCACCTGCCAGATTTGAACTTTTCTTTGGTCGCTCTCTAACATTTTGCTCCTCTTCTGACCAGAACGCTCTGGCAGCTTGTGAGTTCCTACTGCAGAACAGCGCCAACGTCAACCAGGTGGACAGCAACAGGAGAGGACCGCTGCACCACGCCACCATCCTGGGCCACACAGGGTACGACCGACCCGCTCCCACACGCTCACCGTCACACATATGACGGCCCCATGTTACTGCATGATGGCCCTCATAAAGATCAAACCACTTAATCGAATACAAATGCTCACTTCCTCTGGTACATGTGAGCAAGTGCAGACTATTTTTAGAGATTGAGACTTTCATTCATTCAGCACATTCATTAGCAAATCTAAATTAATTCTGATACCCACTGTTCCAGAACATTGCAGCTACATATTTGATCCGTAATTAGGGATGCACCAATAGGAAAACTTGGGCCGATGTCGATATCTGATAGTAATATTGCTCTGACTGATATTTACTGATATATATTGCCCTACCCTTTTGACGCCTTGAAAAAGTACCCCACCACTGACATTGCTTCGTCGATTCAGTTAGACACCCCACAATCCTGTGCTGCATCACTGTCACATGACCAAACACATACCACATGGCCAACCCCCTGCCCTTCCTGAAACACATACAACAAATAGCAGAAAGATGGAAACAAACATCGGCCAACATGCACAGGTGTGGCTATCCAAGCAAGTTCAAACTGAGGGCAGATTGGAAGAAGTCTCCGAAAACTGCAAAATATCATCCTGGAACCTGAAGCAGGATCATGCTACTGCTGATATGAAGCGTGGTCCTTTACAGTCAGAAAGAGACTGAACAAGTTTAACTTTCATTGGAGGTGTGCAAGAAGGAAGGTCAGATTGAAGTTTACCATAGAGACCACAGACAAAGACACTAGCTATTTGGGGATAGGGTGTCCTAACTTTTGTCTTCTTCTGCAGTTTTTCACAGGATAACATTGAGAAGTTTTGTGAGATGAGCTTTACCAGTGTTTGCGAGGTTTATTTTGTGGTGTTAGCTCATAACGTCAAACTAATCAGTCATGTACGTAGGTGCTGTAAATGACCGTTTTTTTAATCAAGTTCTGAAAACCGCAACAGGTTGTACTTCCTGTTGCAGAAACACAAATAAAGTGCAACTTCCTCCATCATGATTCAGTAGTTTAAAGAACAATGGAGCAGTTTCAGTGACCTAAAAGCATTTTTGGTACAAAATCTGAACTTTCACAGTGCACATTTTTGCTGCAGTCTCTTTCTTGTTACAGTATAAACCATGATGTTTTTATAAGCATACACTATATTGCCAAAAGTATTTGCTCACCCATCCGATTAATTGAAATCAGGTGTTCCATCACTTGCAAGGCCACAGGTGCATAGAACCAAGCACGTAGGCATGCTAAATGTTTCTACAAACATTTGTGAAAGAATGGGTCACTCTCAGGAGCTCAGTGAAGTCCAGCGTGGTACTGTGATAGGATGCCACCTGTGCAACAAGCCCAGTCAGGAAATTTTCCTCAACCAGAAGCTGGGCTTTGCCCCTTGGTTCCAGTGAAAGGAGCTTTGAATGCTTCAGGATACCAAGACATTTTGGACAATTCTCTGCTCGCAACATTGTGGGAACAGTTTGGAGATGGTCCCTTTCTCTTCCAACCTGACTGTGAACCAGAGCACAAAGCAAGGTCCATAAAGAGATGGATGAGAGAGTTCGATGTGGACGAGCTTGACTGGCCTGCACAGAGTCCTCAGCCCAAGCTGATAGAACACCTTTGGGATGAATTAGAGCGGAGACAGAGCCAGGTCCTCTTGTCCAACATCGGTATATAATCTCACAAATGTGCTTCTAGAAGAATGTCCAAAAATCCCCATGAACCACCTTGTGGACAGCCTTGCCAGAAGAGTTGAAGCTGTTACAGCTGTTATGGTTCATGCGTGAGTCAAGGCAGGTGAGGGAATACTTTTGTAGGTACACTGCCATTTAATTCAGTTCAATTCAGTTCAGTTTATTTATATAGCGCCAATTCACAACACGTCGTCTCAAGGCACTTCACAACAGTCAGGTACATACATTCCAATTAATCCTAATCATTGAACAGTGCAGTCAGATTCAGTTATTTATTCAAATTGGA
>JAHUTJ010068245.1:0-11819 GCA_036250325.1 Characodon lateralis
AGAATGCCAAGAGTGTGCGGAACAGTAATCAAAGCAAAAGGTGGCTGCTTTGAAGAACCTAGAATATAAGACATATTTTCAGTTGTTTCACACTTTTTTGTTCAGTATATAATTCCACATGTGTTAATTCATAGTTCTGATGCCTTCATTGTGAAGCTACAATATTCACAGTCATGAAAATAAAGAAAACTCTTTGAATGACATGGTGTGTCCAAACTTTTGGTATGTACTGTATGTTCTTCGTCTTTGCCGCCGTACTTGTTGCTTCTATTGTCTCCGGGTTCGACCGCCCACAGGTCACGTTACAGTTTGCTCAGAAGAACCAAGTATCCTGCGTTCCCGGGTTTAACCAGAGTTTTTTGCTCTGAAGCCTCTTTTTCTTGGTGGAAACACATGTCACTGGTTCGAAATCAGGTTTGGGAACCGGAACGGACTCTGAACTGCGTTGGTGGAAAAGGGGTATGTGGGGATGATTTGTTCAGGGTGATGTGAAGTGCTAGTTTTCTACTATACATATCATTTAGCATGTATACATAGGTAGAGCTTTTTTTTTTACAAATTAGGTAACTTCTGAAGGGATTGTCCTACATTTTATTAAGGGATACCATTGTTAGGGACATTTGTATTTCATGCAATGCACTTGCTTCAGTTGGTATTTTACTTAACAATTTGTTTTTATATACTCTGTATGAAAAAGTCCAAGGGGCAACTTTCACAAGACCTTGTGATGTCAAGGTCAATTGTAAGATCACATTGCATGCATTTAAAATTGATCCAGCATATGATCAGTAAAAGAGAAACCTAAAAATAGCAAAATTAGCTATAAACATTTGCTGTAAAACTTTCTTAAAAACACAAACAGCTTATAAAATTGGTCTAAATTTTAAAACACTTTCTGCAGAGGAACTCCCTCCATCAGTCTTATGTGTGGTTATATGGGATTAAATTCTTTAATGAAGACTTATCTGTACTACAGGAGCATACCTTGACAGCTCTGACTTGTCCCCACGCTCCAGTTCCACTGCCTGTGTGACAGCAGTACAACTAATTAGTTGCCGTAATGCATCTCGATAGAAGAGGGAGATACTGAAGTTTATAAAAGAAGCAGTGATGTGAGATTGATCTGGTCCTAAATGATAGAGGAATTGATCATGCCTGCACATGTTGGAGGGGGCGATAACATTCCCTAATGAGGAAGAATAGCCATTAGTGGCAGAGCTAACAGATATGGTGGCCAATCTCTCACGCTGATTAAAAAGGCTTATGAGCGCCATGATGCGTTTGTCCTCCATATTCAGTGAGAACAAAGGGGGAAGGAAAAACCTGCAGGGACTAGAGATAAAGCCCACTGTCATCTTCAGATTTAATTCAAACGGTGAGAAACCTAACCCATCACCTTGCCGATTTTGTATTTTGGTTGATGTCTGTAATAATTGCCCTGACGATATATGGTGTGGCTACTTAGTTGGAATAGGCACAGTCTCTATGAATACATATTGCATATTTATCATATAAATGCAGAGTTTTATAAACAAATAACATGTCTAAACTAACAGTCTGAGGAGTGATTTGACCAGTTAAGATCACTTCCACAAGATGTGTGAAATAATCTTTCTCTTAAGTTCTCTTGTGAGAAATTTGTTCTAGAAGCTGAGTCTACGGGGTTTTAGCTTAAAATGTTCTTCGTGAATATGTTTACTTCATTTGATTTGAAATTATTCTGCAAATTATGGTAAGGAATTATGCATAATACCTCCATCATTAGGATGTTACATACCATGTCTTTGTGGTGCACCATTTATAAATGCTTTTAGGACTAATAAACTACAAGACACCAGGTGGAGCCTTCTTAGTGACAGATTGTTCAATTGTGCAGTTAAAGCAGGATTTTTTATTCAAAAACTCAATAGATGAACCTTTCCTCTAGTCGTTTCCAGGAAGCGTAAGCCGATTTCCCCTTTAATTCTCCCTATGACCTTTTGTTCTTCTTGAATCTCTAGACTGAGGGTTAGCTCAGCTTCCTGTTAGCTTCACAAGTACCATGTGGTCTACTCAAAGCAAATTCACAGAAGCCTTCTGACAGCAAAGCCAAAGATGAGTTCTCTCAGATTCTTAAAAGGTGACTAGTACTTTACCACTATGCTGTAAATGGGATCCTGTGAGACTTCACATGAATCTTGCAGGAAAGGTTTAAACCTAAACAGCTCATGTACTAAATTCATAGTGTCAACATTTTTTTATTTATTTAGTCTCCTGCATGTTTACAGAGTAAATATTGAGAATTTAAAAAAATAACCCTAAAAAATGATTTGAACAAGTTTAAAGATTGTCTAAGGACTGCACAGTTACGGACTTCTCTTACATAATGTAGGCATAACTCTTCCTAGCCCAGCTGATAAAATGGCCAGCCTTAATTCCTCACATAAACACTGTGTACACTAAGCGTGGGCTTTATTAGCACAAACAATATTATGTTTTCTATAGTTTACCGTTGTGATGGCATTTTATAAAAATAATATTAGGCTGTTGTTCTTTATACAAATACAGCCTTGCATGTGAGCTCACCAACCAGCCTTTGGATATAATTAAATGTGGATGAATCGCAATCCCCTCATCATTCGTCTTCTCACGCAATTATCACCTGTGGTAGGATGGAGCTCACACATGCAAGCACATGCAGAACTAGACCGGGGAGGTGCAGAACAAAGTCCCCTTTATGCACATACCAATGATGCACACTCACAAATGTAAAAAATATGTTTTTACTTCCTCCCCAAGAGTTTATCCATGTTGATTTGTGTCCTGGATAGGTTTTAGAACAGTTTTTAATATCCGAGTCACACTGTTCCCTTATGTTTTCAACCCAGCACGGTTCACATGTGGGGCCCGCATTGATAGGAAATAGGCTGAGAAATAGGCCCCAGATGGGATTATCCATGGGTTACATAAAGGCCCAATGCTAATTGCCTGTATGGTGTAGTGAATGGATAGTGAATAATGTCTCACTTAATCCCATAGTACATGGGTGGCATCAGAATGTATAAGAAAATCATATCAGTTTCATTAAATAAAATGTTTCTTAATCAGTCTTAAATCTGTGTAAATTCTCCTTGTCAGGGAGCCTGAATTCCACACGTCATGAAAGGAGTGAGGAAAATAATATGAAATGTATTTATTGTCAGAATGACAAGACCAACACTTTAGTTGGAAATGTAATGATTATACTGGATTTAGTCACTAACAGAATTGTTAATAAATTATTAATAATCACACTAAAATGATTAATTAACAAGAAATAAATGTATCTGTTTAAAGGGAAATTTTAAAAATGAACATTCAGATTTTCTTTAGCTGATAAAATATTTTACTTTATTAAATGGTTTCTCTCTCTGCAAAGGTAAAACTGCAGTTTACACACAGACCTTTTATCTCTAAATACCTGTCTGGATTCTGAAGAATTCATGAGAGGACTGCCAACAGAGGAAGGCCTGGAGGTAGGGTGCCAGCAAACAGCCTTATGATAGGACATGAAGTAGTATCTCCGGGTTGATCAGGCAGTGGTTACTTCCCTGGGACCAGCTTGGGCTTCTGCTCCAGATTTTATCAGCTCTGTTTTGGCTTTGTCTTCTTTGGCTCATTGATTGATTCAGAACCAAAATGTAAGAAATTGGAAAATCTATCAACCTTAATCAAAACACATTTTTTTTTATAGATGTTGTTTTTGCAGCATTGGGGCTTTTATTTTGTCATTTCTCTTTGAAAGTAGGCATACAGGACATGGGGTGAAGAGAAGGGAAGACATGTAGCACAGGTCGCCGTGGCCTGGACTTGAACCAGTGGACAGCTGCATCGACGGCCAAAGCCTCTCTCTACTGCTGCGCCAGCGCTGCTCTCCAACACAACACATTTAAACAAGGCTTGGTTATTCAGATTGGGCATAATTCCTCAGTTCTATGTGTCAGCTTGTCCGTCTGTCTATCTCTGTCTCTTTTTCATCACTTACTGACTCATCACTCAGAAGCTGTACTTGTGTATTCAGCCTACATTATCATACCAGGCGTGAAAAAGGAATGACTGTTTTACAGTTTCAGAGGGACAATTTTCCAAAACATGCCTAAATAAGGATGTTACTGTTAACTGTCTGTCTTAAATCAAGGTCTGTCACATGCATTGAAATATTCTTAGCAGTACAAGTACATTTTGCTGATTAAGTTTTAAAATGAGCAAAAAAAAGATCATTAACTTTAAAGAGCATTTAAATAAAAAAAATATTTTGTTATATTTTTATAGTCATAAAAACTGCATATAGATAATTAAGAAAACAGTTTGTGAAATTAAAAATTATTTGTTCCATCTAATGTCACCTGAAAACATTTTCATTTGCCTAGGTCACAACAGTGTAGTGTTTATCTCCATGTATGCATAATTTAGTTCATGGTCAGTTTTTGTGCATTTCTTAGGTTTAATGCTGGAAGATACTGGTAAGTGAGACTGGATAAAAAGTAGGACCCAAAATTGGAGTTAGACAATTTAAATTGATCTTCATATTACCCATTTGAGCCTCGCCTAAGACATACATATGGTTCCCAAAGGGTTTGCGTCTACACACAGCTCTTCCTGGTATATTTGTATCCGACATGGGTTTACTTTACAACAAATGGATGAGGTGACCCTTTTGCTAAACAAGAAAAGAGACTTCTACATCTTGTGTTATGGACTTATACTGGACTCTGTGCTACAACTGAGCAGTTTCCAACTCTACAGCACAAACACACACAGAGCTTCCTGGCAGAACAAAAGGAGACGGAATATGTTTTTACATCAACACCGGCAGGTGCAGAGATGTCACAGTAGTTTGTTTGGCACCGTTTGTCAGACCTAGATCCTTCATCATAAACTATAATCCCTTCTACTCTCCATGTGAGTTCTCCTGACTCATTGTTGTGGTCTATCCTGCAGCAGAGCAACGGACGAGACGCACAGTGTGTGCTGGCTGGCAAGACACTGTGTGTAAAAATGTCAAACCCAGACGTCCTTGGTTATTGTTCTAGGGGACTTTAATGAAGTTAATATCCCCAATCAAAATCCCCAAACTCAAACAGTTTACTAAGTATCCAACTAGTCAGAGGAATGTTTTGGAACCCTGTTATATGACCATCAGCGACGCTTATATGGTGTCCCTCACGATGCATTGGTGCAACCTGACCACATCATGGTGCATTTGATTCCGGCCTATAAGCAGAAACTAAAACTGTGCAAACCTGTGGTGAACACATCAAAGATCCTGACCAGAGAGGCTGTTGGGGCATTTTCAAGTGCCATCTACAGTGTGGACAAGTGCATGGACACTGTGACATCCAACATTAGGTTCTGTTAGGACAGCTTCATTCCATCATGCACCAGACTGCTTTCAGATGGGTAGACAAAGATGTATATAAAGCAGCTAAACACAAATTAAGCAAAAAGGTGAGACATGCTAAATCACTATGCAGACAGAGGCGGTGTTGTTGTCTCACAATTTTTGTTCTATTCTCAAACCACAAAGGGCTCAAGGATATCATCAAATACAAGCCGAGAGTTCCCCACTCTGTCAACAACACACGTCTGGCCAACAATCTGAATGACTTTGACTGTCGCTTTCAAAGACAATGGGACAGACTTGATACCACTCACACCTCCTTTCCCCCGGCACTGATGAGCAACAGTCTCTCCTTTGCTGCCTTACCAGTACCAGCCGCACCAAAGATGATGACTCAAGTCACACTCAAAAATAAAAGACTTCAGGCTCGACTTAGACTTTTGCCCTAAAGAACTGAGACTTGGACTCCTGGTCTGGGACTCAAGTCTTAGTATCAGTTTTTATCTCATGTAATGATGAGTGGAAGGAAACCAGTATGTGAGCTAAAGGCTGCAGCTGCTTCGCGTGCTTTACTGTGAGGATGAACTTGATCATTAGCGAGTGATCTTTGTGGATTATGGGCTGTTAATGGCTCCTAATAATCTGTCAGTGTAAGCTGGAGCTTCATAATAATAACAACACAATTGTCTCCTCAACTAAATGTGGTAATAAATGACTTTGGAGCATCTCATATCAGAACAAAATAAACATAACTTACCTCTGGCATTCTTTCACAGTTTGCTAGCTGAAACATTACAAGGACACTTCTGTCTAAATATATATAAACCACTTCCTGTTCCCTTGATCTAACAGTCTCAAAAAAGAAGGCATTTCTTAATTCGTTCATCTAAAAAAAATGACAATAAAAGCACTTCCTGTTCAGCTTATTCACAAGTTCAACACACTCATGTTATACGTACTTGACTGTGTCTTGTTCCGGATATAGTAATTTATACATTAAATTTAAATATCTTTACTATTTAGAATTGAGAACAAAGGTTTTAAATGTGGATTTAGAAAATTATTTCCCAATATTAATAAACATTCTCCAGTTCAGAGTAAGCAGAAGAAAGTCCTCCAAACCATATTTAATGCAATATTTGATGATGGAGGTGACAATATGAAAACAGGGATAAACAAGTGTTAACTCAGTCATTACAAAGACAATAAAGCAGTTTATGTATTGCATTCAGAAATTCAACATTAGCAGGTTTTATTGTTTTTCTATTGATTTTCTTAGAGCATAAATGCCTTTATTATTTACTTTTCTAAGTAATGGGATTACTTAGAAAATGGGATTAATACTACATGTGATCAGTTTCTAAAATAATCTAAATCAGGGTTTTAGCAGATTTCCATTTTAAATGATTAAAAGACAATTGTGATTAAATGTTAAAAGAATATTCATGCGATAATTTATGCCTGAAGGCAAATAGTCCAGGTTTAGATTTCTAACCTATAGTGATACAGGGTTGGGGTCTAAATGTTGATTTCAGTTAGAGATTTGAGGGTTGACTCTGAATTGGGGTGAAAGATCTCTGACTTAAATTGGACTTGCACTTCAAAGACTTGAGACTTGGAAAAAAATGACTTGTGAACATCTGTGAGCCACATAGCCTCACACACCATCACCACCATCCACCCCTCACTTCACATCTCTCTCTATCAAAGATAGTATTGCAAACTGACTGTTTAGAAGACTGAATCTCTGCAAGGCTGCAGGATCAGTTTCCCTCTCCATCTTGAAGCCCTGCGCCAATTTCCCAGTCCCCCAAAAGGCTAAGATCATAGGACTTAATGATTACTGGCCTGTTGCCCTGACTTCTGTGGGCATAAAGTTTTTTGAGTGTCTTCTTCTGTGTCACCACCAAAAATTCACAGATCCTCTTCTGGATCCCCCACAGTTCAGACAAAGAGCTTACATATCTGTAAACATTGCACTGAACGTCATCTTCCAGGATCTGAACTGCCTAGGATCCTACGTCAGGATATTGTTTGTGGACTTTAGCTTCGCTTTCAATACAGTTTGCTAAGGGACAAGATCCTCCAACATGTGCAGGTGGAGTATGGACTTCCTGACAGAGTTTTTTTAGCCTAGTGCAGCATGTTTCTGACACCTGCACCATCAGTACTGGATCCCCTCAGGATTGTGTCCTTTCTGCTTTGTTATACAACAGCTGCTAATCTCAGGTCCCTCCCCAAGAAGGTTTAGCAAAGACTGATGGTGAACCACTTCACTGCATCTTAGAATCCGTCCTCCATATTTGTCTGGTTTGCTGCAGTCAGTGACAGGGACAAGGCCAAGCAGTACTCTGTTGAGAAGATGATTGACTGCAACTATTCATCTACCCAGGAGCTGCACATCTCCAGGACTTGGAGACATACCCCCCACCCCCTGAACACACAATATTAGTTTTATTATGCATTTATCTCCTTTTATACATTGTGAATGGCTAGTTAATTTTTCTAAAATTGTATACAAAATCACTTCGTTTACCCTTTACATTATTAAAGCTTTTGTCTGTTTGCACCTGACAGACATATGCATAGTACTTTACTGCACCTGGCAATAAAATTATTTCTGATTCTGATGTAGTCAACCCAATTAGGCCCAATACAATAAGCACATTGTGATGCAGTGACCACTTAATGCCCTTTCAACCTGAGGAAAACCCATTGGGGTCCCAAATAATTAAGAGAATGGGAATTGCATTTGAAGGTATGTACTACTCAGTTGATAACACTCCTGCATTACCTTTCTATATATCTGATACTGTAGCATTTTGTCACATTTGGTGTGGCCGAGGACCCCGGAATGCAGATGGACAGGAAGCATTGGTGGTGAGTAAATAATTTAATAAATGAAACTCACTATCAGAAGGTGATGGCAAAAACAGGCATGGACAGGCTTAACATGAATAACAAGAACTGACTGAAAACAGGGTGACATGATCCGAAATGTTTCCGCGAGGTATGAACAGAATGAAGGTGTATAAATGGAGCATGGTACAGGTGAAAAACAAAACTGATTAACATGGTATAGGTGGACCGAATGAGGCTAATTGTAAACAGACAGGAGGGAACAAAACGTAACTGGAGCAAAACAGAAATTCAAGGATACAAACTAATCAGGGAAACATAACGTACAGAACATGAACTAGAACACAAAAAACTAGAGCACAGCCAGGAAAATAACAAACATAAACAAGATCCAAAACGTAAACTGAAAATAAGAATAACTTGAACCCAAACAAAAACCCAAACACCCTTAAATCATGACACATTTGTAATATGATCTAAGCCAGACTTCCACAAATTTGTGGGAAAAATCGGGAAAAATAAATCAATGGCTTTTGTATTGCAGCCTAGAGATATCAAATACCCAACACATATACCCCAAAACTGTATCTGCTACCTAAATGTTGCCAATGACCCAAACATTCTTTTACTAAAGGTGAAGCTTTACCAGAATCATGTCTGCACAGATTCTGATTAACTCACCTAAGCATGCTAAATGTTTGAAATCACTTTAGTGCCAGGGCAGTCCAACCTACTTATCATTAATTACACTGACAACTTTTTGACCCCTTGGGGGCACTTGTAGACTGTCTTTGGATCATTAAACTTTCTGCTTAAGAGTGTCAGAACATTTTTAAGTGTTAAAAAACAAATGAAGCAATCTTTACTGATGTAGTTACACATTGCATATTTTACACCATTTATCCATCCATTGTCAATACCCTGCTTGTCTTTGCAGGGTTGCGAGAGGCTTGGTGCCAATTTCCAGTGGCCATTGGCTAAGAGACAAGGTCAACCCAGGACAAGTCGCCAGTCAAAAATATTTCAACCCCCATTCTAAATAGGTAAAAACTAGAAACTGTTTGTAAAAAACAAATCAAACAAAAATAATTTAAATAGTTAGTAGTATTTTCCCTTAAAAAACACACACAGCGAGACTTTTAGTGACTACTGCAGTCTTAAAATTATTTGTCTCCTTCAAGACAAGCATTTTTTAGTTCTTAGCAGAGTCCTCTTTTCCTTCATAACCTGCTGCAAATGTGCTTATAGCCACACACCAGCTTCTTCTGTTCTTGGGGAATCTTAGCCTACTCCCCATAGTCAGTGGCCTCCTGTTCTTTAATATTTTTCGTTTTCGGCAACCGCCTTTTATAAATCCCACCATCTGCTTTTTTCAAAATAGTAAAAGTAACTATGGTGGCCACTCTAGAATATTTCCTCTGAAACCAAGTCTTGGTGGACTTTATAGTATGCTTGAGGTCATTGTCTTCTTTGAAGGTCCAATGAAGTTTAGCTTCCTCACAGACAGCGTGGCACTGTCCTCCTCAATTTCATAATAATAGATGATTGCATATTCCTTTATTTGCAGAGGGGGTTCAATTAGTTTGTCATGAATGACTGAACAACTAATGATTATGTAATTTTTAAAAATGTACTCTCTCCAGCTGAAACAGTTGTGTTTGCCTTTATTCCTACATATTATTTTAAAAAGCTGAATATTAAAAATCACAATCTGATGATTTGTAATACTGATTTCCAACTATTAAGATGGACAATTGAAGTGTTCTTTTATCTAACCTTCTTTTGCCTGACCATCAGCTAGAACCCCACTGTACTATTGGCTGAATAATGTGTATAGTGTATGTCTTGTTGTCATGAAACCACATACAGACACACTTATTCCTCTGACTGTGTCCTCTTCTTTTCTAATGTCATCCCACTATAGTCACAACTTACAGCATTCGGCTTTTTTTTCCACAGACGCTTCTTAGCTTTTCCACGTCGTTAGCTTTTATGTGTTTGTGGAAATAAATTGATTTCATCTTCAACATTCCCGTCCCCTCTGTTCTCTGTTTACAACTGTTTGCCACTTTAATGCAGTCAAATAACTGCAGACTGTGGAGAATGCTGCTCAGTACGCCGCATTATATCGCAGAGGAGACAGCTGGAATTTACATCTTACATTTTTCAGAGCGAAGACCTCCACTCTAAGCCTTCCGTGTTAACAAGATTGATGTATCAGATGCAACCACACACAGACACACACAAAGAGGAGAAAAAAAATCAATGGATGGTTGTTAGCATTTATATGGCTTTTGCTGGAATATAACTGGCTAAAAGAAAGCCTGCAAGAAACACAGACGAAATGAAAAAAGCAATGTCATCCACTTAACAAAGTCCATTAAACACCACTCAGGACTAAATGGTTAGTGTTTTCACCAAGATTCATAGCATTCATAAATGTTTAGTGTCACTTTAAAGCAATCACAAGCCAGCTTCAGTGCATCATTTCTCTCAATGTAACAGAATTACCCACAGGAATAAAGCAAAATGTTAAATCTGGATTTATCATTTTAATATTTGCTTTGCAAACTTAGCTCTTGGATTAAAAAAAAGTTCTAATAGATTCAGCCTGATATTAGCATTATTGAGTCCAAAGTTAGATCACAGGATTTCGTCTCTGCCTGCAATTCATACTCTCTCTTTGAATCCTTTCTTTTGTCCCTCCAGTGTCGTAATAAATTTATAGAAATAAATGTGAACAAGGAAATGGGTGGGGTGAAGAGATTGAGAATGACTAACAGTTGCTGGTAATTTCTTCATGTGACTGAATCAAAAGATCCATTTGCATTTTATTCAGATGAGTTTTTTGATTTTCTACACTTCTATGGGTTACCTTGTTTCAAAGCTTCCTGTCAGAGATTAAAAATAAATCTCCATATTGACACAGTTTCTCTGCTCTCCTCTTTCCAGTTGTTGTAATAAATAAGAAGTGAAACAACTGAAACCAGTGCTTTGCAAAATTATTCATAACCCGATAACTTCTTCCCATTATTTCAGGTAACAGGCTTGTTGGGATTACTGGGAAACGAAGTAACAGTCTGATGCCCGTAAATAAATTATAGTGCAAATCAATTTTAAAAGACACCTATTAATTGCAATGTAATTGGATCTCAATATACATCTAGGTGTCCTGTGAAGGTCTTTTAGGTGTTTAGAGAACATTAGTGAACAAAACAGAACCAAGAGGACCAAAAACGCAATATATAAAGCTTTCAACATCTTATGGAGCACTGTTCAATCCATCCTCTAAAATTGAATGAGTGATGTACAGTTGCTAGTTGTATATTTCAAAACTCTGTCCTTTATGACAGTATGTCAACAAGGAAGCCATTTGCAGTTTGCAATAAGTATCACAAGGGATACATCAAATATGTGAAAAAGAGTGTTCTGGTCAAATGAAACCCAAAGTAAACTTTCTTTTTTTTTTTACTGTGTCCTGTCCGTCAGAGTATCGCTCAGAATTGTTGTCTGAGTGCCAAGAAATTGCCCAACAGATTTACTTTCACAAGCGGAGCATCACAGCTAATGCTTTAAAGCTCTGCTTGATATTTATAAAAGA
>JAHUTJ010068246.1:0-11815 GCA_036250325.1 Characodon lateralis
TTTTGTGTGATTTTGTTGTCAGCACATTCAACTTTGTACAGAACAAAGTATTCAATGAGAATATTTCATTCATTCAGATCTAGGATGTGTTATTTGAGTGTTCCCTTTATTTTGTTGAGCAGTGTATGTTGCATGCCACTACGACATACCACTACAACACACGCTGTGCCCGTCATTTTCCATTAAAAAAAATAATTTTAAAATCACCTGAAAGATAATATGACACAAAATAAAATTAATTGAAGAAACAACCAAAGCAAATGTAATTTCTGTCATTCATGACACAATTGCTGTCATAGTTCTAGAATAGAACTGATTCTAGAATTGCACCGCTCAAGAAGCTCAATTCTTTCTAAGATCTCAAATTCCTCCTGTGATGGGAAAAATAGTGTTATTGGACAATCTTAACGGATGCTGTGCAGCGGGATGGGTTTTTGCTGAAACTTTTTTACATTTGTTATAAAGCATCACCATGGCTCTTTGTTTTTTGTTAGTTTTGTTTTACAACTGGGAACAGCTGATTAATATCTCAAAAGCTCAAATAATACTTCAACTACAACCCCAAATCCCTGATGGGTTGAAAAGGAGGCACTGTGGATGCAGAGCAGGAGCAAAGAAAAGAGAGAGAAGGAGGAAGTTCAAACCAACTCTACCATCGCTTATAAAGGAAAATGTGAGTTGGATGACCTCCTAGCCCTACAAAGGACCCTGCCAGAGTATCAGGAATGCAGTATTATGTTTTTCACTGAGACATGGCTGCAGGATCATATCCCTGACTCCAGTGTGTTTCTGCCAGGCTTTTTGACCAAATGAGCAGACAGAGATTTAAAGAGGAGCGGCAAACGCAAAGGAGGTGGACTGGCAATACTTATGAACAACAGACGGTGTCACCCAGGACATGTTGCTGTGAAATGTCGTCTCTGCAGTCTAGATATTGAACTGTTAGCAGTAAATTTTCATCCATATTATTTACCCAGAGAGTTCACCACTGTTATATTGACAACAGTACACGTTCCACCTTTAGCTGTTGCCGGCACTGCATGTGATGCCATCAGCTCAGTTGGTGCTAACCTACAGACACAACAATCCAATGCGTTAGTGGCAATATCTGGTGATTTTAACCATGCTTCAGTCATTGCTAAATTTCCAACGTTTCAACAGTTTGTCAGCTGCTCTACCAGAGAAAACAAAACTTTGGATTTGTTTTATCCAAATGTCAAGTACTCATACATCTTTAAAGCAAGACCTTCTCTAGGCAAATCAGATCACAAACGTGTTTTTTCTCTGCTCGAAATATAAGCCCCTTGTTGAGGGGCAAACTCTAATAAAGAGAACTGTGAGAAGATGGTCACAGGACGTTGAAGCCCTGCGAGGTTGCTTTGAGGCTACAGACTGGGATGCACTCTCCCAGCCACATGGAGAGGATATCAGTGCCATGACTGGATGTGTAACAGACTATATAAACGTTTGTGTGGATAGCATCATCCCCACCAGAAAGATGAGATGCTTCCCCAGTAACAAGCTGGAGAGCAAGTCCAGAAAAACAATATCAGAGATGTGTGGTCAGGGATGATGAAGATCACAGGCTTCAAGCTGAAGGATGATCAGACCGATGGAGGTCTAGACAGAGCCAATGAACTAAACACATTCTTCAACAGGTTCGGTTCAGAAGCAAGCTCAGCATCCTCCTCTCCTGCTCACAGCCAGACATCCCACCCTCCTTAGCACCCACAGCTTTCCTGTCACACCTCAAATGTTTTATCTTCTACCTCAACCCTTCTGCTTCTACATGTTTGCCTTCAACCAAATCAGAAGATGCTGATGCTTCCTTTTCTGTCCCCTCTTCCACCAGTGTGTCTCAAAACGTCAGATGAAGAGGCAACTGGAGAGACAAAACCGGAATCAGGCTGGAAGTCCAGATCGCGTCAGCCCTAGAGTCCTGAAGACCTGTGCAGATCAGCTCTGTAAGATTCTGCAGCACCTCTTTAACTTTAGCCTTGCCCAGAAGAAAGTTCCAGTGCTGTCAAAGTCTTCCCATCTTGTTCCAGTACCAAAGAAAACCAACCAGTCAGTCCTCAATGAATGAAGACCTGTTGCCCTGACATCCCACATCATGAAGGTCCTAGAGAGACTCCTGTTGGCCCACCTGAGTAAGCAAACAATAAATTACCAAGACCCCCTTCAGTTTGCTTATCGCAGGGGAGTTGGAGTTGAAGATGCCATCATACACCTGCTTCAACAAACACACTGTCATCTAGACAAAGCCAGCAGCACTGTGATGGTCGTGTTCTTTGATTTCGCCAGTGCATTTAACACAATTCAACCTGATTTGCTTTGTCAGAAACTCCAGAAGACTCAGTTTGTGGCCTCAACAATCACTTGGATCAAAGACTACCTGACAAACAGACCAGTTTGTGAGACTGAAGGGTTGTGAGTCTAACCAGGTAGTCAGCAGCACAGGAGCACCACAGGGGACTGTACTCTCACCATTCCTTTTCACTCTGTACNCTCAACAATCACTTGGATCAAAGACTACCTGACAAACAGACCAGTTTGTGAGACTGAAGGGTTGTGAGTCTAACCAGGTAGTCAGCAGCACAGGAGCCCCACAGGGGACTGTACTCTCACCATTCATTTTCACTCTGTACACCTCAGACTTCCAGGACCAGACAGACTCCTGTAATCTGCAGAAATACTCAGATGATTCCGCAGTCGTGGGGTGGATCAGAGATGGACAAAAAGTTGAGTACAGGGAGGTGGTGGACCACTTTGTGGCATGGTGTGGAAACAATCATATTCATCTTGAACATAAATAAAACAAGGAGATGATTGACAAGGAGATGTAGATTTCAAGAGAAACAGGAAAAGGTCAAACACTATTTCCATCATGGGAGAAGAAATGGAGGTGGTGGAGGAGTATAAATACCTCGGTGTTCTCATGGACAACAGACTAGAATGGAGATGCAACTGTGAAGCCATCTACAAGAAGGGACAGAGCAGACTGTACTTCTTGAGGAAGCTTAGGTCCTTCAGTGTTTGCAGCAAGATGCTGCATATCTTCTGTAAGTCTGTTGTGGAAAGTGCAATCTCTTCTCCCATCATCTCCTGGGGAAGCAGCTTCAGAGCCAGGGACTTGAAAAAGTTCAACAAGCTACTAAAGAAGGCTGGCTCTGTTCTGGGGACTGCTCTGAAACTTCTGGAGATCATTGTGCAAAGAATGATTCCTCTTAAAATGAATAACATTATGGAGAACCCCGGGCATCCTCTTCATGAGACTGTTGTACAACAACAACAGTGTCTTCAGTCAGAGGCTTCTTCAGATGTGCTGTAAGACGGAGCGCTACAGGAGATCATTCCTGCCCACAGCCATCAGCATCTACAATGGCTCTTTGAAGAAACCTGTATAATATGAGTTACAACACTTAATTTCCCTTTGGGATGAATAAAGTATTTTTCAATTTGAATTGAATAGTTTTATATTTTATAAATCTCCCCCCCAAAATAACATAAAGCCATCATGCATTTGATTTTGCAGTGATGTTGCTCTCCCTGTAAGACATTTCAATTGTTGATGACTCAAGAACAAGGTGCAGATCAAAAATGGAAATCAGTTAAAACACGAAGAGAAGAACATTTTGATCCTTAACAGAAATCCTCTATCTGAGCAGCAGATTTAAGAACAAGAACCTTTCCACATTATGCCACCTGACAGTCAACACAAAACCGATTAAAGAAACTGCCACCATCATATCACTTACATTTTCTGGCCAATGGTGGAGTTTTCTTGGAACAGTAGATCCACATCTATGTCAAAGTTGCAAGTGGTTATGCACCAAGTCATTCCACCAACAACCTGTGGAGAAGCAAAGGAAGAACAGGGTCAGAAAGGATGGGCTGATAAAATAAAACAGCACTTCTGAAAGGGGAACTCATGAAAATGGACAACAAACAAGGTTCTTTTTCCAAAGCCTTGTCAAGTTACAGAAGAAAACACCTAGAAAGAATTTATAATCTAGGTTAAGAGTTTCTGCTCATACAACTGTTAGGCAAAGGTTTCAGTTTTGTGCCGACAGTTTTTGTTTTTAGTTTATTGTGCAGAGGGATGGGATGCGGTCTAATTCATTGCAAAGAGCTTTTATTTCATAACAAAAACAGCCTTTTTCTTACTGGTATGTTACCCAGCCACAACATGATCACTAACTTCATGTCGGTATGTTCACAAGGTCAGCACAGGTAAGGCAATGAAAGAGTCTAGCAGAAATATCTTTCAATCTAATGAGCAGACCGATTGCTATAAAAGGGGAGCGGAAGCCCAGAAATTATTGTCTAATTGTGCACACTGTTCCTTGCCTGCTACACCTGTGAGATCTTTCTTTTCTAGTTTCAGTGTTCAAACCATAAGTGAAAAAATCTCCATTATCCATCATTCAGAAATTCCAGAGGAGTCCCAAGAACAGAACCAGCCTTCTTTATCAGCTTGTTGAGCATTTTTAAGTCCCTGGCTCTGATGCTGCTACCGCAGGAGATGATGGCAGAAGAGAACACACTCTCCACGGCAGACTTGTAGAATATTTCAGCATTTTGCAAACACTGAAGGTCTTAAGCTTCCTCAAGAAGGGCAGTCTGATCTGATATTGTTTTTTTGTTGCTCTGATATTGTTTTGCTGGAGCTTGCTCTCCAGCTTCTTCTTCTTGTACACCTCCTTGCTGTCTCTTATGTTGACTTTAAGTTGCTTCTGTATACCCCTCAATAATTCCCCATCTCCCTCTCTGAAGGCTTTTTTTTTTCTTGTTGAGCAGGTCCTTCAGGTCACTGGTAATCCATGGTTTGTTGTCGTTGATGCATCTAACCATTCTGGTGGGAATGGTGTTGCCCACACAGAAGTTTATATAACTTTACACACTCAGTCATGGCATTGATGTCCTCTCCATGTGGCTGGCACTGTGTATTCCAGTCTGTAGCCTCAAAGCAACCTCGCAGGGCTTCTTCAGCTTCCTGTGACCATCTTCTCACAGTTCTCTTTATTAGAGGTTGCCTCTGAACAAGGGGCTTATATTTCGAACAGAGAAAAACAAGATTGTGATGCGATTTGCCTAGAGGAGGTCTTGCTTTAAATATGTATGAGTCCTTGACATTTGCATAAAACAAATCCAATGTTTTGTTTTCTCTGGTAGTCAAACTGTTGAAATGTTGGAAATGTAGCAATGAGTGAAGCATGGTTAAAATCACCAGATATTGCCACAAAAGCATTGGGGTTTTGTGTCTGTAGCTTAGCAACAACTGAGCTGATGGCATCACATGCAGTGTCGGCAACAGCTAAAACTGGAACGTATACTGTTGCCAAAATAACAGTGGTGAACTCTAGGTAAATAACATGGATGAAAACATACTGCTAACAGTTCAATATCTAGACAGCAGAGACGACACTTTACAGTAACATGTCCTGGATGACACCATCTGTTGTTCACTTCATCTGTGCCCTGTGAATTGGTATTTCCTAATGCAGGAAACATTATTTTGGACTAGGGTGTCCTGGTGGTCTGGTGGTTAAGATTTGGCTCTCAAACCGCTGCTGCTCGGGTTAGATTACTGACTTTATAAGCCTATCTTAGAAAAGAAAATTATAATCGTAATGAGGATTTACCTGATTAAATAAACATTATTAAACGCATTATAAGCAAAGTCCTATCACACTCCTCTGCCATATTTGTTTACACTTTTCCTTTGGATCTAGCCACAATATCAAAAAGACAGATGAAGATCATACTGAGACCATATTCAGAATGTATTGGCATCACAAACACCATTCATTTATTTAAGCGAAAAGTTTAAAAAACAAATTCATGTCATAATTCTATCTGTTTTACACTTATTTACACAGTAGAGAAAATAAAGCATCTTGATACCTTAGCTCATGAGTCGAACAATTGGATGGAAAGTCTCAGTGCTTGGCTATCACTAAGAGTTAATCAGTCATTTTCTACACCGCTTCTTCCATAGTGGGTCGCGGAGAAGCTGGTGCCTATCTCCAGTACTCTATGGGCGGGAGGCAGGGTACACCCTGGAGGGGTCGCCAGTCCATTGCAGCACTCTATGGGCAGGAGGTAGGATAACAGACTAGAGGATTTGTCAAACCAACTAAAGCCACCTGAGGGCATCAAATTCTCCCCTGGGGACAGTCTCAAGGAACAAACATAGTAGTTGGCGATAACAGAAAAGAAAATTAAACTGAAAATATTTATGTGCGACTCCCCTTAAAAATGAAAGAGACGCAATTTAAAAATGTTTTAAGTTTAACCTACAAGTGAACATGATTTGGAGTGTTGACTGTATTCTTCGTTATACTCAGAGAGTTTAAAACATGCTGTGACTTTGTTTGTAGGACTCAAAGTGTTATTTTCTAACTATTATGCCCCAAGGTTGAGAAACTTATTTTTGAGCTCACTGAAAGCCTGTGGTTAGTTAGAAGGCAGGAGCTAACAACCTGGATCACCTCCAAGATTCACGACATGAATGGCTCTTTATCACTCAGGATTCAGCTCAAGAGCCTATACCCCAGCATGGCAGAAAGAATTACAGAAGTTACAGATCAGCCCCAGCACTTCGTCGAGTTTATAGATAAATCTGATACCATCCTTTGAAGCCAGACAAATTGTTTAACTGTTCTTTGGGAAGCAATAGGAACATCAAAAGAATTGTAAAACTACTGAGGGTACAAACGTGTGTCAGAGGTAAACCTGGTTGGATATAGCACCTTATCAAACGGGGACAGGCCTTTGATGCGGGCCCGGAAGTATCCCGCAGCCAGCAGCAGCTCCAGGATTTCCGCCAGCTTCACGCTCTGCTCCTCATCTTCTCTGCTCTCCACCTGAAAAAAGTAACACAATTCAGAAAACTGCGTGTTAAGTAAGGTTAGCTGCCATGCGATCAAACCTTCCCTCATCCACCATGTTCTGCCTGTCTTTCTGATGTTTTAAGCTGAACTAGATGGAGCCTATCCGCCCGGGGCAGGCTACCATTAATACGTCCGGACAAGCTCCTTTACTCTACCTGGATCAGCTGGCCATCCTGGTCGTAAAGTGCGCCAGGTTTCGATCCTGTTCTTACTCTGTGGAAGACAGACACAGTCGCCGCCATAATGGATGGAGTGGAGATGCTAGGTCACATGACTTCTTCTTCTTTCTTTATAATGGCGGTTGGCAAACAACAAAATTGGCGCATTACCACCACCTACTGGTATGGAGTGTGTACCAGAATGTCTCTCACGAAATAAATTCTATTGTGCAGCTGTTATTTTTAGATAACAAAATATTATCTGATAAATGTTACTTTTTGAATTACTTCTAAATAAATCAACTAAATCTAATTCAACTCTAATTCTATTTAAATTTTGAATTAATTGTTGTCTCTCTACCTCATATTTTTTACAGTGCAACATAACATGTTCTATGGTTTCCTCTATTCCACAGTATTCACATTTACCATTACAATATTTCCATAAAAGGGAGGAGCCAAGATGGCGGAGTGAGTGGGGTGTTTTTCACAGGCTCTGCATTTACTTCTTTCCAGCCTAGTTTTAATTCTTATTAGTGAAATAGCATCTTTTCTGAATACATTAAGCTTTTCTTTTTCTTAACACTGACTTTTAACACTGACTTTTCTTCGAAATTACTTATTTTCGTGGGAGTTCGTCTGCTTAGGTTAGCATGTCCCACCATGTTGATAACTTGGCCCTTCGGGAGGCTTGTGATGATGAGGATATCGCTATAGATATTGAAAAAGGTAATGCTGACTCTTAAGGCCTGCTTAATGCAAAGAACAAAGAGTTAATTGGGACCACACACCTGTTAAAAACCAAAATAAAAAGAAGATGAAGCTGCATGAACCCGAGCATCAGGAAGATTCTACTAGCGCCACCCTCCGAGCAATAAGTGAGCTTCATAAAAAAAAAAGAACAATCAGACTGAACTTCTGAAAAGTTACAAGAGATGATGGAACTTCAGGGTGATTGGACTGCCTGAAAAGGATGACGAGACCATACGAGAGTCTATCATTGGAATCCTCACGCGAATTATCCATATGTCCATGGATCACCTGAGAGTCACGGTTGACACCGTGCATCGGTTGGGAAGGAAGGCCAACCCCACGACATCCAACAACCAGCTTAGGGCAGTCATGATACAGTTTGGAATGTGCACTGTACAAGATGAGGTCTGGAAGAAGTCCAAAGATGCGAAGGTTTGCAAGGATCTTCACATCAGCTTCAAAGAGGACTTTTCCAAAGACGATAGACTCGGCCGAGCCACGTTATGGCCATTGGTCCAGGAAGCCAGGAGCAGGGGCCAACGTGCGTACCTGACAGCTTCAAAGAGGACTTGTCCAAAGAGGATTGACTCGCCCGAGCCAAGTTATGGCCCTTGGTCCAGGAAGCCAGGAGCAGGGGCCGACGTGCGTACCTGACAGCTTCAAAGAGGACTTTTCCAAAGAGGACAGACTCGCCCGAGCCAAGTTATGGCCACTGGTCCAGGAAGCCAGGAGGAGGGGCCGACGTGCGTACCTGAAGGAAGGTTATGCCCTCATAGACAACCAAAGAGTGGATCCCGAGTAATCATTTTACAGGTGTTTCAGTTTCATTGTCCAACCCCTGTATATCAATGGCTGATTTTTTTAAATGTTCTAGGGGTGCTGTGTACGAATTAGGCCACGCCCATCAAATATGTCATCAGATCTCTGTTGGGGACTGGACTAGGATCAATCATATTGAATTTGGTGCAGATAAGATGATGTATGTGGAAATTAAAGCCAAACATATGGCCATGGCGTGACGTCCAACTTCGCTGCGCCACCACAGCCACGCCCATTTATAAAAAGTCACTGTGCTTCAAATGAAGTTAGACCCACTAGTTATCAGTCACCTGACACAGTTTCAAGTTGATTGAGTGTAGACAGCCAGATGGCAACCTTTCCCTGTAAAAAAAGTGACTTCCTGTTCTCAGGGGGCGTGGCTTTGATGATGTCAGCATATGACCCCATAGGATCGTCGGGAACCCGAAGGTCCTCCTTCATGCCAACTTTGGTGTGATTTGGCGTTTCTTTGGGAAAGGTATTGCATTTTTTTCATTTTGGGCGCGAACGCCATTTTTGTGCCCCGGCCACGCCCCTTAAACATGGCCGAAAACTCACGATTTTGATAACTTTTAATCCCCCATGCCTTAACTGCATATTGATCAAATATGAAGCCAATAGCTCAAAATCCCTAGGAGGAGTTCATTAAAGTTCGAGGTGAGTAAAAGTGAAAAACAGCCAAAAATTAGCCTTTGACTTTCTGTGCGTTTTAGGGCATACCCCCAAGAGACTTTTTTTCTTGGTTTGAGGAGCTCTACCTGTGTGCCAAATTTCAGATCTCTACGACTTACGGTTCGGCCTATCTCACTTTAGGGGGTGCTGTAGAGCCGTTTGGCCACGCCCACTGTCAAAGACATTACGGAACAAGAATTTCACGTGGGGGACAATTTTGGGTAAAATCGTGTGAGTTTTCATGCATGGCAAAGTCCCCAAATTGCCCCGCAAAGACGCAACGGAAAAAAGAAAAAAGAAAAAAGAAAGAAAGAAAGAAAGAAAGAAAGAAAGAAAGAAAGAAAGAAAGATTTGATTTTTTGATTTTTAAAAACTAATTTATTCACTCAGTGATAATCCAAAAAAACATTAATCTCAGATCAACACATTAATAAATAAAAGTTCATCATAATTTAAAATAAACAAAGTACCTTCACAATCCCAAATATTTTTGAAAACATCCAACTCATCCATTTTGAAATAGTATTTATATTCTAACATCACCCTTGCTCTAACCATACTCTTGAAAAGCTTGCTCATTATCAAGCTTAAATTTCCTACTCAAACAAATTGCCAACTTTGCTTGACCAAGGAAAAAATTCAACAGCCTTCCTTTTTTCTTCTTTCTTTTGTTATATGAAAAACCAAAAATAAAAGACTGCTCTGTAAAACTTTCCCCAATTTCCAAATGTCACTAAGAAGTATGAATAAATCCATTATTCGAAAACATTGTACAAAACAATGAAAAATAGTTTCTCTTAACGAACAAAAAGGACATTTATCTGAAACAACAGGATTAATATTGGAAACAAAAGCATTAAATGCAACTGTACCATGTAAAATTCTCCACTGTAAATCACCAGCATTTTTAGTCAATGGTGGCTTACAAAGTAACCCCCAAAGCGGTTTCACATCAGGATCAACTTTAAAATAATCTCTCCAAGGAGTGTCTTTTTTATCTTTTAACTTAACCTTATTTAAAGCCTTAACACATCTTTTATATAGTATTTTCCCATTCACAGAATCTAGTGGTGTCCATAATTTTTTTTACTTCTCTAAAAAAAGACCAGAACATTCAAAATCCTTCAGCTGTGGCTTATGCACAATTTTAAGAAAAAGTCTGTTTCATCAGGTGTTAAAAAACCATTGAACCATCCATTTATTAGTCTTTTATCGTCTTCAGATAAAACTTGCTTGATTTTTTTCAGCATCATGTCTACAATCCGGATAGAGCGAACCTCCATTCTTCTTGCCAAGGAGACAACATCTTACATTTCAGCTCCAACAAGTTCAAGCAAATGTCTTAGAGTAGTAACTCCCTTTTTCATCAACAGTTCCGAGACCATTGCCATATCATCCCAAGATGAACCTAAACGAGATCCCTTGAGGATAGGTTCTAATTATAGCCAATGCAAAGAAGTAGATGTCCCAAGTCTCTTTGTTTCCATCAGCCTCCAGGTTTTCAAGACACTAACATAAAAAGGTGACAAACACTTTACACTATACCTTGAGAAATCAAAGATAAACAATTTTTTTCCAAAACCCAAATTACCAACTTTTGAGAAAAAATATTCTGTCACCCACCTCCACAAAACATTTTGATCCCCATACAAAAAACTCTATAAAAACTATAACCTGAATGCTGCTTTTCTACTTTCTAAATGCATTAAACCTTGTCCTCCTTCTTCCTTTGCCAAAAACAAAACACTCAGAGGGACCCAATGCAATCTGTCCCAAAAAAAATTTAAAATAACAGTCTGTAATTTCACTAATAGGTTTGGAGGAGGTTCCAAAACAGCTAAACGATGCCATAAAGATCAAGCAACAAGATTGTTAATAATAAGTGTACGACCTCTATAAGACATTCGCAGTAAAAGCTAATGCCATTTCTTCAACCTACCCTCCATAAGTTCAATAAAACCTTCCCAATTTTTCATAAGCTCCATGTGATCTCCCAAATAAACACCCAAATATTTAAAACCATTTTTAACCCACTTTAAAACATCAGGTAATTTAGGTACCTCTTTTAGCCACTTACCTACTAACAAAGCTTTACTCTTACTCCAATTTACCTTAGATGAAGAAATTCTACCAAAACAGTCAATCATTTCTATCAAAGTAAGAACATCTGACTCTTCTTTAACAGCCACAATAATATCATCAGCATATGCAGAAAGTTCAAAAGGTAAACTAATTCCATTTATTTTTACACCTTGTAACATTTTTCTAATCTGACATAATAAAGGTTCAATACTTAAAGAATACAACATTCCTGACATTGCACAACCTTGTCGGATACCTCTCTTTACATTAAAACGGGCACTTAAACCACCATTGACCTTCAACACACTTTCAGAATCAGAATCAGCTTTATTGCCAAGTTTGTGCATACAAACAAGGAATTTGACTTCGGTACACTTGCTCTTTTGTTCTGTTTTTGCATTACAGAATATACAAATTTACAATTTACAATGTACA
>JAHUTJ010068247.1:0-11809 GCA_036250325.1 Characodon lateralis
TCTGCGCGTTCGTTTTATCCACAGTAACCTGGAGGAATTCACACACATTAGAATAAATCACACGGAGACAGCTGTATATTCAGAGTACCTGGCCAGGGGAAGCTCTCAGGTGATCCGGACACACACCCAGACGACTTCGGAGCACCCCGTGGGCATCTTGGATCATGTCCCTAACATCATGGTGAGTCCTGTAGGAGCACCAGATGATAAGGCATTTGAATATTTCATTGCTCTAGAAAATGATTTTGGTCCACTAGCAGCCCACCGGTATCTTATCCCGTGCCTTCAGCCAGGGTTCGGCAGCGTGCCCTTCTTTACCATCACGTTGGCCTTGTCTGTGGTGCTCCATGTTTCAGAGTATGAAGCCACCGTCCATCTGGCTGCTTGTCTGGGGAAAACATCTCCAGAAACCATGAAGGAAGAGGATTATCTGAATCGGCAGTACGCCTACACTGTGAACAATACAGGCATGACCGTTCCATCAGAAACGATCCGCTCCACACACTCTCCATTGTTTAAGATGTTCAAGGCTGTTTTTGGTGACGTGTTTCCATCTTTTAACGGCTGATCCAGAAGAGGACAACATGCTGGTTTAGATCAGTTCAGACCGGTTATAGGAACTGATTGATTTAAATACTCTTTGTTCAGTTTATAGGGTTAGGGTTAGGTGCTCTGCTCGTTTCTATATCTGTTGAACACAAAGACAACTTCCAGCAGTGAGCTTCTCTCCTGACTTCAGTGGCTTGAAGCCGTCTCTGTGAACAATACGGGCATGAACGTTCGTAAAAACACACTCGGCACCCCTAACACCCTGCTGTTTTTGATTAGATGTCTTTATGTTTTGAATGCTGAAGATGTCAGTGAGGCCCGCAGCCTCACAGTTCCTCCACCTTACTTAACGGTGACCACCATGTGGTTTTCCACATAATCGTGCTTTGTTTCACAGCAGTCACACTGCTGAATACTTCAGTCTGAGTCTCATCTGACCAATTCTCACAGGTCCAGGTAAACTCCAAGCGGAGTTCAGCAAACTCACCACGTTTATGTTCGTGATGGTAGGACAGAAAAGGCTTTTTCCCAGCATGCCTCCAAAACAACCAGTTGGCATGTAGATAGCATCCAACGGGTTAATGGAGACCAAGATGCCAGCCTTTGCTGCAGTTCTCTAAGCTTTGGAGATGATTCTCCTCTCTCACCATCCTCCTCACTGAGAAGATAAACGTGTGTCCGCGTCCAGCCTTGCTCGTCTCAGCCCCAGTTGGTCTAAATGTTTTAACCATCGTTCTGACTGTAGATATGAAGTTGGACCCAGTGGCTGTTCTCTAGCTCTTTTAGCCTTTTTCTGGACTGATGAAGATCAACACACACCTAAAGTTACAGGGTGATCTCATTATTCTAAGGGAGGAATCAAGCTAACACCTACTGAGAGGAAGAAGTATAATAATACACACTTTCTGCTGTTATCTCTGTTATTTTCAACCTTTTTATGAACCATTGTAATTAATCCGGCTCTAGGGGACATGTGGCCAAAACTTTGCTTAAATAACTTTGGGGCAAACTTGTTTTCTAAGAATAATTTCAATAAAATCAGTTTACCTCTACTGTGTTCTTCATGTGGAACCTGCTCTGTGTGTATTTCATGAATCTCTGATACCTCAAGCTTGGAGACCATCAGGATGCAAACATCTTGTCCCGTACATCATTGCCAGCCCACACATCTGACTGATTATCCATGGAGTTACTCTGATGGGGCTGAATAAACAGAGGGAAACCAACATGATTGGTCCAGAAACCAGAAACTGATCAATCACTGAAATCTACTGATCCATGGAGCAGAAACTCTTTGCTTCTGAGCAGTTTATCCAGTAGGGGTCGCTGTTTGGCCCACTGGTTGCATTTGTGCAGAAACACTGTTTGAAACAAGGGGTTTAGTTTTTTACTAATTTCTGATTCATCAGATTAAATTAAATGTTTGTTTTTTTTTTAATCATGAAAGTCTTAACATGAGTTCTGATGTTTTCAGCTGCTCTAAAGGATTTAATGGCCAACCATCACTGATGCACTTTACCACCACTGGTTCATCATCAGCTGTGTATTAAGTAGAGTTTGAGGCACATAATGTAAGGTGAGATTATTTTTTCACTGCAGAGCCACAGGAGCATGAACTTTTATTTTTTTAACTTGACAGACACTCGGCTGGAATATCTTATAAAAATCTTTGTGTTCTCAGAAATGGTTTTGGTTTAGTTTCAGGACTTTAAATAACTTTAGAGTCTATACACATCAGAGCACACAAAACAGATTCAGGGATTGTCTTTTTTTTCTAAAACATTTCTTACTCACTTTAAACATTCTCAGATAATATAGGATTTATTTGTGCTATAAGCCAACATTTTATTGCCATTCTGACAACATTAAACAACACGACGGATGGAAATGTAGGCATCACTTTGGGCTGTGTAGTTTTGTAGATTTAAAATTCAAAGTACATCCTTTGTCATGGCATCCATTACAAAAACAATACCTAGCACCATTAGGGTGCTACTTCTTACTTATTTTGATGGGGGAAATTACAGTAAAAAAGCTGGACTTCTGCATCCAAAGCACCGTAGTGGCTGCAGTACCCCAGGGTTGTTGCTGCTGATGGGCTGGATGGGGCATCTGGGCAATGGAGATCCACGTTTTAAAATGTCGTTTTTATTTTTATTGGTCTTTGAGCAGTGACAAAAAAGAAAATGCTTCGCTTTGCCTTCCCATCACAACCCAGTCCACAGAGGTATATTATGTAGTCTACAAAAAACAAATGACAGAGTGATGTAAAAATAAAAATAATAAAACTAATGACTCAATTTATAATGAAGACATTTAAATGTAGCATCTCACATCGATCACATTGGACATGTGACTGGCAAGATGTGAAGTTATTTTTGGATATTCAGCTGGTTCCAGTTTTCCTGGACAGGTGGAGAATATTCATCTGTTTTCTGGTGCACTGTTGGGCTGTATGAAATAATTAGGAAATAAGAATTGTAAGAACATTTGAAAAGAGCACTGAGGGTATTGTTTCAAATTCTTTACTTATGGCTTAGTTTGTTTTCCTATATCCACTTTAATTAGAATAATCAGTTTTAGATTTGTGTGGAAATATTTATTATATTGTATACTGAGCCTCTGTGTAGTCTGCTCAAGGTGTGAGTTGAATACATCCCTGGCCGAGAGCTCTGCCAGACGTTCCCAGCATTTTTGTGTTACTTTTGTCAAATTTGAACTTGTAGCTGAGACTTGTATCTATTTTTTGACTAGTAAGTCCATATCTTTAACCATCCATGTGCAGTTACAGGAAAACAAACAAACAAACCAGGAGGGGGAAAAAATAAAAAATTTCTTTGTGATCCATCTTCAGTAACTACAGACTAGTTGCAGTTTCAACATGTTTGACTGCTGAGGTTAAATCTGCAGTAAATCAGAGAGCAGCAGCTCAATCAGCAGAACCTGTTAACATTCCCCCCAAAATGTCAAAGAACGCCTGTAAAATGCATGTCCAAATTAAGTTAGATGCTGCTCTTGAACCATTAGGAGCACACACAAAAGCCTGATCTCTCTGTAAAGGAAACACTCTGAATTTCCAACCCTTGAGATCTGCCTTCCATCATGCAACAGGCAACACGATCCAGGACTTCACTCTTAAGACATATTTCAGTCAAGTGAGGAGCAGCAGGGCAGGTTTGAGCTGAAAAGGAGACGATGAGGGGCCACCCCAGGTCACCTGTAGAGTGTCTGGTCATCCTGGATCACAGACCAGGCCGTTTACAGAAACCTGCAGATCAATAAGTTCAGGTAATCAATAAGTTCAGGTAAGCACTGCTGCCTCCGCTCAACAAATGTTTAGCTTGTTTGGGGAGGGGGGGCTGGGCCCCTTCCCGGAGAACCGAAGCATGACCCGTTTAGAGGTGAGGGAGGAGGAGTTTTTCCAGTAAAGAGGGAATAAAACTGCCAGGAAGTAGATGCACTCAAGCTTTTCATTAACTGCAACAGGGTTACCAACTGTTTAGTGGGTGGAGGTTCAAGGTGGTGCTCTGGGGGCAGGCTACCATAGTTAAAGCAGTGGACCTGATATTTGGCTTTGTTGAAGTGAATATTTGCTCACTAATGACATAAAGCCTTGAAGGTGTTGTCCTCAGTCCTGTCTTCACAGTCCTTTTTACACCACACCATCATCTTGAAAAATGGAGACACAACTGAAGTTCCAGGTCTGATGTCTGATGGTGATGATGCAGCAACATGGAAATGTTGTCTCTGATGTTGCAGTGATGAAACGATCACTTTCTCAATGTGCATCAAAAGCAGGAACCTTAACCAGCAGAGCGGATGCAGTGGAGAAGACAGAGTTTCCAGTTTGTCTTCATATATTTGAAGAACTCACCTGGTTCTACATCATCACTGAGCTGCTGAACAAAGCTAAGCAGCAGCTGATCTTTCTACAGAGGATGAGGATGTTTGAAAACTGCATCATCCACAGGATCCTGACCAGCTGCATCTCTGCAGAGACCACACCATCTGCAGAGAGGGGTCCGGACCCAAGAGTAGGTTGTCAAAGCACCTGGTTCAGATTGAGGAACATTCATCTTTTAGAATGGCCTAGTCAAAGTCTAAATCCTAATCAAACTAAGAATTTGTGGCAAGACTTGAAAAAAAAGTGACGTTCACAGATGTTCCCCATCCATCTGTAGATGTTCAAAGCTGGTGGAGACAAAAACCAACAGACAAGATGTTGTTCAACAGAGTTCCGAGTCTGGGGGGAGAATACAAAAGCACACCACACTTTTCAGATTGAACTGTTTTTCTTCAGTAAGTTAGGATCTATAAAGCACCCGTAAAATATGCAGGCTGTGGCAGGAACGGACTAAAGTGTGGAATAATTTACAGGGCGTGAAGACTTTTACATGGCTTTAGACTTACACACTTTTTTTGGCATGTTAAGCAAAGTTTGAGCCTTATGGATCTGTTTTAAAGTTGACCTTTGAGAGGACTTTGACTTGTCAACAATGACGACAGCATCAGAGCAAAGAAATGGACTGGACTGAACTGGACAGAGGTCATGGACCTGAGAAGGAGGTGGGACTTTCAGTCCCTTAAAGTTAGCTGCACTATCCCTGCAGCGGGCAGAAGTTTCCTCTTTCCTTCTAACGAGCTGCTGATCACCCCTCTGGACCTCCATCTGCTCCACAAACATCTGATCAGGTCTGCAGAGTTTTTCATTTTGATATTTAAATATTGCACCAGGACCGGTCCATACAGCCAAAACATCACCAGTAGAAAGGATGTTCTTTAGCTTCTCATTGTAGCTTCTCTTGGCTGTTTTGATCTCCTTTGTTAGTTTGTTCCTGGCCTGCCTGTACTAACAAAGATGATCAAAACAGCCAAGAGAAGCTACAGTGAGAAACTAAAGTAAACTAAATTAACTAACTAAAGTAAAGAAACTAAAGACTAATGACGAGGGATAAGCTCTTCTAGCTTGGCAAAGTGTCTTTTTATACAACATTAGACTATTTTTTCAGATTAAGTAGGAATCCTCTACATGTGTGGTTCATCATTTTCTCTTAAATTTTGTAATATTTATAGGGCCCTGTTCAAAATTACTGGTCCTTACTGGGACTTACTGGGGACTTACTGGGGCTATAACAATATTTTATACATTTGTAAAGAAAACATTTCAGTCCATGGAAAATAAAATTACAATGTGGACAAAGCCTGAAAACCTTTAAGCTAACTCATATATTGTATCTTCTTTGATCTTCATATATATGTGCCAAGAGTTGTACTGTGTTGCTGGCTTATTGATGTTGTTGACTGTTTGCTGTCTGAATGTAATTTAATATTATCTCAAGTTTCCTGTTTTTGTTTTGTATGTTGAATATTGTGTGTGTTGCAGTTATGGTGTCTTCACTGAGGTCTGCCTCAGTTCTGCTGGCTTCTCTCATCCTTCATTGGACCTCTGCTTGGACCCATTTCTCCACGGATCTGTCAGAAGTGAAAAGGATCAAGAAAGATCTGGCCTTTGAAGACAGAGAAAAAACAGACAGGATCTTAAATCTGGGAAAAGACATTCTGTCCCTTCTCAAGGATGGTGTAGAAACAGTGAAGGAAAACAACATAAGGGATATAGTAAAGAATCTGTCTGTCTTCGCTGGCTTAGCACCAGGAATTGGTGCTGTAGCCATCTCGATCATCAACATGGTGTTGATATTGATCCCTCAGGATGACCCAGTTCTGATTGAGGTAAAGAAAGGGTTTGCTGAGGTGAACCGGAAGCTGGACTCTCTCTCCTTCCAGATCTCCAACCTGGCAACAGATGTAGAATGGTTCAACTACGCCAGCGTCTACTCTAGAGACGAAGTCACCATCCTCAATGCCTGGGACAAGTTCAATGACCTTCGTCAGAACAGTAACTTGGTGCAAAGTGCAGAAGACAGACTCAGACTGGCTGAAATATTCATCAGCTACTATGAATTCTCAGGAGCTGAGTCCAGTGTGTCCAATCTTTACCGCTACCTGACAGTCGACAGCACGTCTCTGAGTGCAAACCTCAACAATCTGCTGAAGAAGAAGTTTAAATGTGACATTACTAAGATCGGTAAATATAATTTGTATTTTAGCAGCTTGTTGTGGAAGGGGATGGTGCTCAACGAGTTCTACTGGAGACTGATTGGTTTCAACACCACGACCAAAGAAGATAAACATGTGCAGATGTTCAAGAAGGTTTCTGAAGCTCAGTTAGCAGCCATAGACCACTGCTTGCAGAACTATGAAGATTACATGAAGAAAGATGTGGTGGAGACTGCCAAAGGACTCAGCGCTGACAACAAACAGGCCGTCGCTCTTAAGGTGAAAGAAGTTCTGGACCAGAAGTACAACTGGTACAGCTGGGTGGTGGTGGTGTACAGCAAGGCAAACAAAGACAATCACATCGTGCTTGAAGCCACTGAGATTGATGCAGGAGACATCATTGTGCTTGTCAGATTCGTTCGGGATGGTGACATGGAGTTCCAAGATCATGTAAAGAGAATGGTACAAAATTGCTTTAGAGGAAAATCTTGTTCTAATCTTGAACCAGACAAGTGCGAGTACACTCATAATCCTCCGTATATTGCCTCTGGCATTGAATCTGGTTCTTTCACAATCATTTTCAATCAATACGCCACAGTAACACATGCCTCCTATGTTGAAGATGCTGTAGAGGTCCCAGCACCTTTTCATCAAGAGGACTGTAGTTGGGGAACATTTTCTTCGGGTAAAGTTTCTTTTCATTACTCTAGAGAACAGTCTGTCTGCAATGTAGATAAATGCCAGAACAACGGCTCGTGTGAGAGAGTTCTGGAGTCCAACCAGTGGTTCTGCAGGTGTAAGAATGGATTCTTTGGAGAACATTGTGAGCTGCAGACCAGTAAGACTCCGGAGATGAAAGACCAATTTACACCTTTTAGAACCATTAAGGGCATGCTGAAACTGCTTGAGTCCAAAGTGGACGCCATGAACAAATGTCAGATTTCTTAGGAGATTTCAGCAGAATACGAATGATTCAATGCCAACTAATACCTGAAACACATCTGAAAACAGAAACCTTGGAGATGGCAGGACGAATTTCTGTCAAATTATTGTCAATAAAAAACTCTGAAAGACATGAAGAGTGTTCTCATTATTTCAAATATTTGATAGATACATTTTCTTGTTTTAGAGTTTAATTTCAGTAATGCGTCTCTTTTCAAACTGAAGGCTTCATTCTTTAAAAGATGAATTTTTTCAGACTTTCTGTCAAATCTGCAGTGCTGTGACGTTTCTGCTAAACTTTTCATGTTAATTGAATTTTGTCACATCACAGTCACAACTATCAGTGTATCTTATTGGGATCTTATGTGACAAACACAAAGTAATTAGAAAAAGTGAAGCGGAAGGGAAATGATTTTAGATTTAGACATTTTTTATACAACCCCAATTCAAATGAAGTTGGGACGTTGCGTAAAAGGTAATTAAAACGAGAATATAATGATTTTCAAATCCTGTTCAACCTATATGTAAATTTAATGTTGAAACTGATACCCTTTGTTTTTTTGCAGATTTCACTCTTTCTGAATTTAATTTTAGCAACACATTCCAAAAAAGCTGCATCACAGAGTTGAAGGAAATCAGATGAACCATCATGCTTTTTAAAGCACAAATATGCACAGACCTGGTTGAACCCACAGAAAAGTACCTCTGGTGCCCCACAGGGCGGCCCTCGGTACCTCTGTTGTTGCCCTGGTGTCTTCAAACAGAGCAGAATGAAAACCAGACATTCCCACTCTTGCCAGACTTATAGATTATTCATACAGGCTCTGTGGGCAAAACGTTCCTCAGATGTTTGGGCCCAACTACTGCAAACTGATGGAGATTTTACCAAATGGGAATCAGGGGTAATTATCTATAGGATTTAAATGAAGTTTTGATGAAAATTCAATCCGGAAGACTCCCTCCTACCTCAGCCGGTCCAATGGCTCCTCTATGCGTCTCCGCCCATCCAATCAGCGTCAAGTCCGCACCTCCTCTTCAGTCAATCATCTCCAAGGCTTCGCTTTAAAGATCCTCACCGGCAAGATTCACTCACTCTTCCGCTAAGCTTTGACCCACCTCCTCCCCATCTCCTCCTTCTGGACTCAGAAACCCGATCCTTCATGCCTCCATTCCACCACCAGTCGGATCCCGGGGGGAAGACATCTCTAACTTAATCCTAAAAATACTCATTCAAGCCCTCATCATTCGCAGCGTTCAGGTCTTCCCAGGGGTCTGAGCGCCAAAGAAATGTATATAAAAAATAAACTTCAGCAGGCAGGCAGGACCTCTCCCTTTCAGGTCATGCTGAAGAAGCGTCTCTGGTGGAGTGAAGCCGTGGGGAGGGCAGGTGTCTAATGTCCAGGGAGTGCTCAAATCCCCATGTGTATGTGTGTGTGTGTGTGTGTGTGTGTGTGTGTGTGTGTGTGTGTGTGAGTAAGAGGCAGAGAAAAAGGTTTAGTACATGGTTCAGATTTTACACAAACAGAAGTATTGTCAGTCAGTCAGTTAGTTTTTCACATACCTGTCATCCATGGTCTTTTTTCCTATTTTTCTCTTTTGTCGCTTCCTCAGTCCTTTTTAATATTGTAGAGCTGCAAAAGGTTTAACCCATATATTGATGCACTTGCTGCGTCGTGGTCCATATTTCTTCACACGTTTCTCCCTGGGGAGGAGGATGTAATCCCTTAGAACTGATCTGCTCTCCCATACTGACAGCCTTGCTACACCCTTTATATACTGGTAATGGGGGGAATATTCCTTTAAAACCTGCAGACGTCTCCACAAGAGTTTAGAGCTTTCTGGCACCTAATCGCCTTTCCCCTAACTTACTGGTTAGGAGAGCCTCACTCAACCGTACAGAGAGGGTCTCTACTGATGAATTGCTGTTCACTGCGGCGCAGCGTGGCATCAACCGCGCCAGCGAGGTCCATGCGCCTCGCTTCCTGTTCCAAGGCAGGAAAAATCCCAGGTCCCTTTTGTCCCCAGTAGAAAACTGTTTCTTGTTTTTTTTTTTTCTCTTTTTTTTCATTTCATTTAAACTTTTAGTTTAACTATTAGAACCATACTTCTCCAAGGTAGTAAACGACTGCTGCCGGCTGCTGGGTTTCTGAGGAGTCCCCGAGACCAAACCAAAGAAAGTTTCTACGGCCGCACGGGACCGTCGAAATAAAACCTCATCCCTAACGCTTTTGGCAGCATGTCAGATTCTGTTACAGAAACAGTCCGGTGATATCAAGGTGATTTTAAACTGAACTGATCACTGTGTTTTTTTGGTTTTTTTTGTTGGTTTGTTTGATTTTTTCTTATGCTCATATAAATGGATAACTGAATCAGACTTGTCCTGGATGAAATAAGAAATTTAGTAGCAGGGCTCAATGAAATCCCTATAGCTGCGCATGTTTCAGAGGAGGAGGCAGCTCCTGTTAACAACAGCAGTGAAAATGTGATAAATCTGCACGGTGACTTTTTAAACTTACTAGAACAGGCTCTTGAAGATTTAAATAGTCCGTCTCCACCTGACAGTCATCAAAATCCTTCAACATCACACAATGCTGATCAGCATGGGGGTAATTTCAATCAGGAGGTAGCGGTCAGCTCTGATCAGATTGAGGGAGATCCTCCAGCGGTTGTTGAACGTGAACGTTTTAATAACATTGAAATAAGGAGACCTTTTACCATCCCGCCGCCCTGTCCGGATAACGTTCCAGATCTTGCAGCATTCTATACAAACATCATGCGTATTCTCATTGAATTAGCCGACGCCGCAAGATCTTTAACCAAACGTAACGACCTTGTGCAGCTAGAGTTAGTGGGTGAAAAACTGAATCGTCACGTCACATTTATTGTTACTGATGATGGAAATATGATCCTGCCTGCTTTTGAGGAGTTTTTGGACAACTTAGTACAATCGAATGCAGATGTACCTGTAGATAATAACCTGGAATTTGTTCTTCAGGTAGTTAATGATCCAGCAGCAGGGTCGAAACGTAAGGCTACAGGAACATTAGACTGTGAACTGATTAATAAGAAAATGCATCACCTGTATGTTGTAGATAATACCGGTAATCAGTTATGCTTTGCAATCTGCCTCGCACACGTCTCTGACCCTGAGCTTACTGATAATCAGGCTTTAGAGCTGGGGAGGAAATGGCAGGACCAGGCAGGCCTCGATGAGCAAACAGCAGTTACTTTTAGTGATATTGGTAAATTTGAAAACATTCTGAAGAGAAAAATTGTAGTGTTTCACAGAACCACTACAGGCTCTACAGCTCTGTGTAAATTTGAGACCGGTTTCCCTGATTGATCAAACCCTCTGTTTTTGCTGTTATTTCAAGGTCATTAGTATGGAATAAAAAATCTCAAAGGTTTTATAGGGTGCAGATATATCTGTGGATACTGTTACAGCGGCTATGAAAATGCAAACATACCACTGTGAAGATTATTGTCCGGTTTGTCACTCATACCAGTGTATGCAAGAAATTAGCAATCCTGTAACCTGTGCAGGCTGTCAAAGAATCTGTCGCAATTCTTTATGTTTTGCTAGACACAATCAACCCCGCAACAGATCTAATTCTGACAGGCATATGAGTGACTGTGAGTTGGTAAAACTGTGCAAGGTATGCAAAAGAATATACGTTATTTCAATCAGTAAACCGAATAAACCACACGTGTGTAACATAAAATGCTGTATTTGCGGTGAAAATGTACCTCCAGGCCTAGACATTACATGCGATGATCCTAAGTATTACATTCAGCCTTGCAGTGTAATTAATCAGCTTGATGATAAACTGATTTTTTATGATTGTGAATGCTTCATCAATGAGAGTGGCGTGCACACCCCCTTTCTGGTCTGTGCTAAAACGTTGAAAGGTGATGAATGGCACGCTTATGGGTTAGACTGCACCCAAAAATGTATTCTCCATTACAGGAGACCGATGTACAGAGGCTTCACCTTAATAGCGCACAACGCACGTGGGTATGACATGTTAGGATTATTAATCTGACAATATTATTTAATATTAATATTTTTATATTTTATCAAATAATATTTGGGTCTGTTAAGAGTTGTCCTGTGAATACCAGCCCAGTAAGGCAATGGTATTAGGACAAAATAGAAAGGTGTGAGACGAGCTCTGACATTATTGAACAGCATAAACTCTGCACACATGGAATGAATTCACACAATTTCTTAAAATACAAGAATTTATTAACAAAAATAAGT
>JAHUTJ010068248.1:0-11804 GCA_036250325.1 Characodon lateralis
CCCAGTCCACCGCCCTGATCCCCCCTCGGACAAGACAGCCAGCAGAGCAGCACACCTCCAAGCCCGCCCAACCCCCCGTGACAGTGCCAGCAGCCCCAGCCCACGAGAGGGATACATGCACCGGCCGGGGACCTGGGCCATGCAGGCCAACCGCTCCAGGCCAAGCACAACCCGCCAGACATGCTCCGCTGCCCCACCCACCCGACCGCCAACCGCAGCCCAGCGCCCGACCCCGGGCCAGGACCACAGAAGGAAGCAGTGGAAAGAAGGCCACGGCAGCCCCAGTTACCGGGCACCCCGCCAACCCCACCCCCAAATCCGGTGGCGCCCCTGCCCGCCGGCCACCCGCGCCCCCGCATGGCCACAAAGCAGTCCAGCTGGCCAGCCCCTGGCCAGCCCCTCCATCAAAGCGCAATATATATGCATTGTATTATTCATTGTGAAATGCCTGTCTCATTACCTGCCACAAACAAACCTCTTGATTGAATGAAAAACATTTCGAATATAAATCTGCTAGGTGTTTGAATCACTTCGGGCTTAACTGTTTATAAAGATATATAATCATCTCAGTCATACTAAGACATTCAAATTCAGAAACATATATTTTGCCTTAGCTTTAACACAGTGAAGTGAAATTCAGTTTATGATGCCATTTTGTAAGAAGTAGAGCAGCAAGCCAATAATTTCTCCTTGGTAAGTATTTGTTGACAGTGGAGAAATCAAGAGATCCACATGATAAGCAATTATTTATTAAACTGAATTGCTTTAACACACTACTAAGTGTTGCACTGCTTTGTCAAAAAAGATATTTTCCATCTACTCACACTATTCTTTTAAAACAGAAATCACCAGGATGTAGCAATTTAACAGCATCTTGCTTCGGCTGCAGCAAAACAGCTGGTTCCATGAAAGAGCCAAACAGAGCTGAATGAAGCTGCTGCTATGTTCTGTTGGCTGAAGCAGTAAGACATTTATTTTCGGAAAAACATAACAGCAGTCCCAGAATTACAACCAGCAGCATATGGGCATTCATCTCTGACAGTGAATCTATGAATAAATGTTGTCACAACCCGACTCACATTGATTTCACCCAAAGAAACATTTTAACTGATCTACTTCAAATAAAAGAATGATGACTCTATTCATTTCTTTCTGAGACACAGGGGTTTAGCTCAGGTGTGTCTTCATTGCCAACATTGATCACAGCCGCTAATATATATATATACAAACACACACTAGATGGCCAAAAAAAAAGTTACCACCTGGACTTAATTAAGCAAATAGGTACGAGCCTTCAATTGGACAATTACTGCATGGGCAATTATGTTTCAGCTGGCAACAAGTTATTTAACCCCAACTGGTGCAATGAGTTGCTTCTCATTTCTTAAACAACCATGTCGAAAGACACATCCTGTGGTCGTGGAAAAGATGNAGCCTTCAATTGGACAATTACTGCATGGGCAATTATGTTTCAGCTGGCAACAAGTTATTTAACCCCAACTGGTGCAATGAGTTGCTTCTCATTTCTTAAACAACCATGTCGGAAGACACATCCTGTGGTCGTGGAAAAGATATCAGTCTGTTTCAGAAGGGGCAAATCATTGGCCTCCATCAAGCAGAGAAAACATCTAAGGAGATTGCAGAAACTACCAAAATTGGGTTAAGAACTGTCCAACGCATTATTAAAAACTGGAACAATAATGGGGACCCATCGTCTTCGAGGAAGAAATGTGCCCAGAAAAAAATCCTGAACGATCGTGATCGGCGATCACTTCAATGTTTGGTGAAATCCAGGCTTTGTTTAATGGTGAAAGTAAAAGCATTTCCACACGCACAATACGAAGGGAACTCAAGGGATTGGGACTGAACAGCTGTGTAGTCTCAGTGAGGCTAACCAGAAACAAATGCTTCAATTTGCTAGGGAGCATAAAGATTGGACTCTGGAGCAATGGAAGAAGGTCATATGGTCTGATGAGTCCAGATTTACCCTGTTCCAGAGTGATGGGCGCATCAGGGTAAGAAGAGAGGCAGGTGAAGTGATGCACCCATCATGCCTAGTGCCTACTGTACAAGCCTGTGGAGGCAGTGCTATGATCTGGGGTTGCTGCAGTTGGTCAGGTCTGGGTTCAGCAACAGTATGTGTTCAAAGAATGAGGTCAGCTGACTACCTGAATATACTGAATGACCGGGTTATTCCAGGGTGTTCCAGGGCCGACTGGCCGTGTTCCAGGGCCCGCTGACTGTTTTTCAGGCCAGAGTGACTGTGTTCTATGTTCTACTGACAGTTTGCCAGAGGCTGCAGACTTGCAGCCTGACTCCAAGACAGCAGACTTACAGCCTGAATCTAAAGCTGCAGACTCACAACCTGATTAGACGGCTGCATTTGTCAGTTCAGTTCTGTCTCCATTAATGTTAGGTGCTATTCTTAATTTATTCTTTTATCTTTTACCTCTTGGTTTATTTTAGTGTTTATGTACATTTCTGTATTTTTCCACTAGATTTTTGCCCTGTGTCTCTCTCTGTCTTCTCCTACTCATTTACTCTTCTCCATCATCACTCTCCATTTGTCCCAGCTGTTCCTTATCTCCTCCTGATTGCACTCACCTGTTTACCATACTTTCTCTCCACTCTGTATATATTGCTCTCTGGTTTTCTGTTTTTTTTTTTGCAGGTCTTTTCTGCTCCTAGCCCTACGCTCCTTGGTTCTGCCTGGATCGTTGCCCTTGTTGCAAACTTGTTCCTCTTTGTGATTCTTTTGTAAATTCTTATTTTATCATTAAAGGATTTTATTTTGCCTCTATGTTCTGCTTTTGGTCCTCCTTCAAACACGTAATGACAGTTCCTGTAGGTTTAGGATTATAAACATGTACTATTTGTCTGTTGCCTGAAATTACCACATGAACATTTAATAATTCTTCTAATCTATTAATTTTCATAAACATTTAATTCAACATGCAAAAAAAAAAAAGCCAAAAGCTGCTTTACATTGTCTTGAAAAATTATCAAGTGTGATTTCCACACTCTGTGCACTCCATACTTGCTTTTTTGTATCATATTTCCCAAATATAAATTGGTATTTATGATGTAAAAGAATAATAGAGATTAAAACCAGTTAATTTTTAATTTCTTATTGAATCAGGGAAAGTGCTATTTAGTTTTTTTAATGACTAGGTAAACAGCTGTTTATCCCTGTCTTCATATGGTCCACTCCATTATATATTGCACTAAATAGGGTTAGGAGGGTTTTCTTCTCCACATTCTGAGTGGAGAATCTTTAATAATTTTAGGAAATTATTTTGAAAATACAAATTTAAAATCTTCATTTTCAATTCTAAATAGTAAAATTGTCAAATTTAAGTAAAAAATTACAACAAAATGAACAAGGCACAGTGTAGGAGATGAATACATGAGTTTTGAAATTCAGATTAAACAGAACAGGAAGTGCTTTTACTTTGATATTTTCAGATGGAAGGGTCCTTGTAATGTACCATGTAATGTTGCAGCTAGCTTAGCAGTGCGAGAAAGTTGGAGGTACACACTGTAAGTCATTTTGTTCCTGAATAATTCAAATTTAATCTATCAGAGCGTTTAATGCTAACAGTACTCTGTCAGACCATTGAGGAGTGTGAGTATGTGTTTCCTTCCTTGAGTGTGTCTCCTGCTGTGGATCAGTGGATGAGCCAGAGAAATTGCTGTCCCTACAAACTTCACTGGGTTCCTTTAAAGTCTTGGGGAAGAACATTTTGTACAAATCAGTGCGAAGGTTCTGAATTTACCCTCTCTGGCAACGGAAAGGGTGTCCAAGTGGGCTGTGTTTCTGAACACCAGCTTTACCCCAAGAGGCTATTGGCAGTCCTTGTACAAACCCCCCATTGAGAAACAGGTGGGTGACCTCCAGTGGAGGACTGCACATGGGGCCATAGCTACAAACAAGTATCTGGCCCACTTTAATCCTGACATTAGTGTTATCTGTTCTGATTGTTCCCAAGAAGAAACATTGTATCATATGTTTGAGGGTTCCAAACTGAGTCCTATTTTTGTTCTTTTACATAATTTGTTTGGTGCCTTTTTATTTATGGTCCACGGTCAAAAAAGAAATCTGTTCACATACTTACATTTAATTTTGGTATCTCAAAATCTGAAATATGGATAACAAGAAAAAACAAAATTAACAGCGTTCACACAGTATATGCTCTTACTTTATTTCAGACTTTTGGTTGCCTGAGTTCATGCGGAATTTGAGTTTTTGAAGTTGACAAGAAATATAGATCTCTTTGTAGGCAAGTGGGGTATTTATATTGTTACTATTTAACCTTTTTGTTTTGTGATTGACATTTTTTGATCGTTGAAATGTGTAATAAAGAGAATTTTACATTCATATGCTTTCTTTCTTTCTTTCTTTCTTTCTTTCTTTCTTTCTTTCTTTCTTTCTTTCTTTCTTTCTTTCTTTCTTTCTTTCTTTCTTTCTTTCTTTCTTTCTACTTAAATAAAGCTTGCAAGCAGCTTTGATGTGCACATTAAACAATCTATAACAATATTAAACAAACATTTTAAAAAGCAAAATCCACACTTGCATATCCAATTATTCTCAAAACAAGATCACCTAGGATTTGTGGGTAATTAGAAGATGTCATGTCTAGGCTTAGAAGAGGGTTTTTTGCAGTCTACATGAGGGATGAGACTTAGTGATAAGGAGTGGCTATATGATGGCGGGCCTCAGAGGAGACACGAGTCAGACTAATGTGTGTTTCTGTTTAAACAAGCATGCTGCTGATGGGAGGAAGTGGCTCAGCAGAGAGAAAGAGTTTATGAAGAGGACGGCCCCACGGGAAGCATCAGGAACAAAAGCTAACAATATGTCAAGAACAACTCAGACAGCTTGCTTTAAAGGCCAACAGAGAGCCCGTCTGGGGAAACTAACTACAAAATGTCAATTCCTTCCTGCCATTTTTATTATCATGGGAGACATAAATGAGCAGGGATATGTTACTGATCATCATGTCTCAGCTCACAATCACATTTCACTTATTTATTTTAGATCACAGAGTGATGCTTTATTTATCTTGCTCTGTGTCCTAATCTGCCATCCACAAGTGTTTTGAGTTGTTTACAAGAAATCCTTTTGTCCTCGGGCAAATTAGCTGGGCGCTGGGAACAGAACCTAGCTTCCCCTCCATTCACTTACAGCGCTGTCTGCTGAGAGCTATTAAAAGCCCATTCAATTAGCATAAGGGATTGTTAATTTAGAAAATTAAGGGTGGGGTTAGGCCCTGCCAGGAGTAATAAGAGCCCTAATGTTGACTGGGATGATGATAAGGCATCAAATGATGTGTCAACTATTAAGAAAAGTATGATGGCACTTGCAAACCAAATTAGATCTGAGACATCACTGCGTGAGTAAAGCTTAGCAACTGATAAAGATAGCGTCTCCACTTTCACTCTTTTGGCACTGCATCTGTGAAATATTCATATTTTTATGTCAGAGATGACAAACATTGAGTTGCAAAGGATTTTAGTTTTGATAGGGTGGAAAATCCTCTCAATCTGCATGAACTGTGGACCATATTTGGAGTTCAAAAACAAAACAACATAGCAGAGAATGATGGAAGGATTAGAATCTATGGAAAATGACAACCTCAGTCGGTAGGGTTTGGGGGCACCTTGACATACTATAGCAATACCAAAAGGCTGAAGAGAATATGACAGAAGTTAGATTAAAAACAAAGGCAAATTCAAATAAATGTGGGTTTTTGTAAACTGAAACAATTAAAAGTTTGGAAATGTTTTTTTCTTTGTGCCCTGTTCTAGCAGCACAGACAAACAGTACATTGGGTCTGGTTGCCCTGCAGTGTCAGTCGTAAGTTTGCACAGTTGACTTGAATAAGTGGCACAACAGGAAGCTGCGAGAATCCATGAGAATTATATAAAAAGCGAAACCAGGAAGGTGGAAAATAATTATAATTACACTGGAAAGCAAAAGGTAATATTTTAGATGAATTTATATACATACACTACCGGTCAAAAGTGTTTAGATACACTTACACAGGCACAGAGGTTGAAGTCTCAGGCAGATGGAGAGTTTGTTGCTAGACTTCTTCAAAATGTTTGTCAGTGCTGAGGATTTTCCAAACCTGAGAAGACACACCCTCAAATTTGTATCTCTGTTTGGGACATCATACCGCTGTGAACAGCGGTGAAGTAAACTGACTCTGGCAAAAAATTAATTCCACTCAAGGCGTACTGATTCCAATCTGGAAAATCAGCCGCGAGTGGCATCGACATCAGACCCCAAGCTAAGGAGAAGCGGTTCCTACCATCACATTAGAGTGTGGTGAATGTAGTAATTGTCACAATCATATTCAAAAGAAAAAGATTTATTTCCTGAGGTCAAATAAAAATATAAAACTGAAAATAGTCATTTGTATTATGTACAATCAACTGTGCATTCCTCATTTTATTTTTTGGTGGAATTCTATTATAATATTTTGTGTTTTGAAACAGTGAATGTTAAAATAACTAAGAACTGAAATTTGCAAATGCTTGCAAAAATGAATAAGCAAAACAAATTTGGATTTATAATTGTTGCATCATAAGGGTTTACAAACTGAGTGTGGCCCTCAGAGGACATTCTAAAAATCTAAATGACTCCTGAAACAGAAGAGGTTCCCCACTCCTGATCTAACAAATCTGGATTTTCCTGTACAATCTAAGTGATTTTCACCCTTTATAATGATGTTACTAGGCAGAGACTATCTTAGGCTGCTGCACCCTCCTGTCTATCGGTCTGTCTGTCTGTCCTGTGCCCTGTGACCTAGTCTGCACACTATGCTCCCTAGACCAGTTTTACATTGGGGAGAAGCCATGTAGAAAGCAGCTGAAACTAGCCATTAAATATGATGTTCCAACCAAAACCCTTGGATTATGAAGCTGAATAATAACTACTGCTGTATTGTCTGCACATGATTAACTGTAACCACACTGAAATATGCTAGTAGCCCAAAAAAATCAACAATGAGTCTTATTAAAACGGAAAGTAAACATGTTTGTGTTAGCTTACTGCAAAAGCCAAGAGCTCCTATTAGCAGGGGTAAGATGCGAGTTTACTGAAGACTAGCTAGTCTATGTGCTAAGCCACATATGTATGTTTAGAAGCATATGCTTACCCTGCCAAAGCTCCTATTAGAACAAAATGTCTGTTGCTGTCAAAAAATTAATCTGTGTTAGACGATAGTTGTAAAATTGCCTCAAACTGTTTATGACCTTAACACAGCCAAGATGGCTGTTGATGCATATATAACACATATAAAGGTTTGTCGTGTAAGTATGTTGCTGCCATCAAGCCGCCAAAGTATGAACTTTATCCAGCTGTGATTTTGCAGTTTTAAGATTGACCTTTTTGGAATATCATGATGATGGACCAGAACGAAAGAAACAGAAACCTACGTTGTGATTCAGTTACAAAACCATGTTATCAATAGCAACATCAATAAAATCATTGACATAACTGAGTTGAACATTTAATAGCTATTTTACCCAATTATGACTAATTTTGCTGATATTCGCTTGTATTTTTTAGCGATTGTGTTTTTTCGAGATATCAATCTTTACTTCATGTAGCATTTGCTTCAAAAGAAAACAAACTTATTAGATTTTTCTTATAATTTTATATATAGACAGACAGACAGACAGACAGATCTATCTATCTGTCTCTCTATCTATCTATCTATCTATCTATCTATCTATCTATCTATCTATCTATCTATCTATCTATCTATCTATCTATCTATCTATCTATCTATCTATCTATCTATCTATCTATCTATCTATCTATAGATACATATATAAGAACAGCATATCGTTGGGCCCCACACAGGTCACCATTAACTGCAACCAATATGTAAAGATGGGCTCTGCTGATAACAGCACAGCCCATCTTTACAAACTGTGTACGAGCATATATACATAATTCAGTGAAGTTACTCATTACATTTTCCAGAATGGATTAAAATCATAGCTATGTGCCTCCTGTAACAGCCATTATTTTATTTCAATTTGTTGAACAGTAAGAAGTCAGGACTGCTTATTTACCAAGATTAAAAACGATAGAAGCTTGTGGATCTACACTGAGTGTTTTTTTTTTTTGCTTAATTGGTATGGCTTGTGCTCCTACTCTCCTCACACATACTCATACAAAGCAGGGCAACCACAGGGATACAATTCCTCACCCGATCCCCTCATTACTTCTACAGCACTAATGATACACTGAGGATCAAGGTGGCATATGGAGATGAAAGAGAAAATACAAAGAATTTACAATGCTTCCTAGATCCCAGATAAAGCGCATCGTAAACAAAACTTTGCCCAGGGTCTGCACCACAAGGGAGTTAGGATTTAGTCTCCTTGTTTAGCTTCGCCGTGTTTAAACTCACAGCATTAAAGAGGCAGCGAGCAGAAATCCTGATGAGGCCCACCAAAGCTCTAAACTGCAACATCTGAACACAGCCACTTGTTTTGGATTTCCAGGGCTCATACATGAGGACTGTACTCATTACCGTGCTGCCTGCGGAAACATTAATGTTTCCTCTTAGTGGCTCTAGAGCCAAACATACTGTGTAATAGTCTATTAATCAGTGGCTCGGGAATACTTGCCAGCTTGGAACTAGAGAATCCTTGAAGTGCAATCATACTCAATAATAATCATCAAGACCACTTTCACTTGCAGTCAAGGTCCCTACGGCCCACAAACTAGAGCTGTAATACCACTGCTCTTTGTTTTTTCTGTGTGAATGACACGCAGTGAAGTGAAGCAGATGTGCAATGTGGAGTAAACTGTTGGAGAATATTGCATCATCTCATCAGAATAAGGAACCAACATCTCCTGCAGTTTTCAAATCAATTGTCGATGACCTAGAACCTCCCAAAAACATAACACTGAATGTTTTAATTATTGATAGGCTTTTTCTCTTTTTAAGGGAATAGTAAAGTCCAACTAGGTGACCTTAACATTTAAGTAATAGACAATGTTCCTGTGACTGGTTACATGAGGCTACAGCAGCCACAGAACATATTTGTCCCAAATGGTGACTTGAACTGACTTCCTCATATATTCGTCCTTATTAATATTTCAAATCATAAACAAACAATTAGTTCTGTTCATTTATTCAGCAGTGTTGGGTGACACCTCAGAGCCTGGCAGCACTTTCACAACTCCCAGTCTGCATTAATCAAACTGGGGCTGACACACACCCACACACATATAGTTTCTCTCTTTCTCTCTCTCACACACACACACACACACACACACACACACACACACACACACACACACACACAAGGAGACTGCTTTGCGATTAGGAGAGAATAAGTTCTTTATAAAAGCACTCGGAATCAGCACTTTTGGTCTGCCGGGACTTCTGGAAAGCAGAGGCTGCCATAACCAGACAAACAGCAATCTCACAGCCGGGAATCCTGCAGCCAATTATTGAGAGAAAACTGGCATATCCATTCACAGCAGGATGTAGTAATTATGTCTGAAAATCACACACCATTCATCTCTCCAAATGCAATTCAGCAGCAGAATAAATAAGTAGGTCTGGCTGTGGACTGTTGATTGCTTAGACTAGATGTAAATATGTGTCTTTGTGTACTGACCATTTTGGTAATGTCAGTTCCACACTCAGCTCTCTTGGAGGGGAAGAAAACCACATGAAGTCCCATTTCTGATGACTCAGCCAATGACTAAGCCCACCTCAAGTGAAAATAAACCACCCACCTAAATGCCCTTTGAAAGTTGTGGCCTTCCTCACTAAGCTGTCTCTTCAATTAAGAAGGAATTTGCAAGAGCAAAGCCAGGTTGCCTCTGCTGCGGGAGCAGCAGCCAGCCATTCAGGCTAACTGGGTCACGGTAATTCCAGTCGGATGGTCCAAAGCACTTTATGTCTTTTGCTTGTGCACTGAATAAGTCACTGAGCTTTAGTTCAGCAGCACACAATTTCCTATAAGTGTGCATGTACCAATATTGAAAAACCAGGTTCAGTTCTCCCAGAGAAGAGTTTTATTTTTTTTTTATAATGGATTTGCACTCAGAAATCACAAACAGAAGTAAAATCCCATAGGTATCTGCAGCTTTGAGCTCCCCTACTGAGCTAAGTGATACTCATAATACTTATTTAAGGTACAACAGAAAAATGGAGTAGAATTATAGAAGTTTGCATGAAGGGCCTTGAGTTGAAATGCTTTTTAATGACTAAATCTCAGGCTTTCAAGTTGTACCAATGGAGGAACAAGTCATGCCACAAAGGTAAACCTTAAATGCAATATCAGCTCCAGTTTCTCTTTATTTGGGTAGCAATAATATATGTTGCAGTAAGAGTAACAGAATAAAATTTCAAAGAAGCTGTAGAAAATTTGAAAACATTTTGCCCCCTAATTGTGGCTATTTGCCTACGTCAAACTACTAAATAGCTACAAGGTGGCTGCTATACGTACAAAAAATAGCCTCCAGATTGTTACTGCTTGGCTAAATTATAATATTTTACTTGTTCCGCAAATGTGTCTTTTGTGAAGCAGCAAAAATGTGATATTTGTTTGTTAGTTCTGCAAGTTAAAAATGTTTTTTACTTGATAGCTGCTTACTGTGCTAAAGTTGGCAAACATATACAGTTATTGTTTATTTGACCTTTTCAAGTGTTTGATAAGTAACTTCAAGTTGTGCAAATAGTTCAACAGATTATATTTAAATAATCTTCCAGTGACATGATTTAGAATAATACAACACAAACATCCATACGCCAGTTGTGTGTTTTTCAGCAACCATTGCCTTCATGTTATAAAAAAAACTGTGCTAATAGAAACAAAATGTAAGTTGAACCCTGTAAACACGGCCTCTAACCTAGATATGTAACAATGTTAGAATCTTAATCACAATTTTTGTGTTCATCTCACTTATATTTTGTTGTTTTGAAAGGCAGGAATAATTAGGCTGACTGCGAGCTTGTGATTATTCCTCCCAGGACCTATAAATTCAGCTCATTGAAGTCTGCCGGAATCTCCTCATTCTTTGGTTCATGCTCGCTCCCTGTTTAGTTTAGCTGGATTTTGGTTTCGGCAAAAACAACGCCCTAACTATTGCTGGACACTACAACTGCACATTATGAGTATTAGTTCATTAAATAATTGCTAATTATGAAAATGTGGTGCTGTATTTCATTCAGTACATGCTTGAAGAATATAAATCTTCATCCATCCACTTTCTATAAATGCTTATCCTTGCATGGCCATGAGGGGAGGCTTTCATGGAGATTTTCATTTATGGTGTTTGTATCACGGGACACCACACAGGGCTTGATCCGGGACACGTGGAAGGTAGGATGTACTTTCATGGCATGAGGCAGACGTAAACGAACAGCCACAGGATTGATGATCATGGATATGGGAAAGGGTCCCACAAAACAAGGTGCCAGCTTATGGGAGTCAACCAGAAGCGGGAGGTCCTTGGTGGACAGCCAAACCTTCTGTCCCACCTGGTAGCTTGGAGCAGGGATTCTTTGACGATTTGCTGTGGGTGCCTGCAACCTCCGACATTCTGATCATAGACCTTCTTGCCTTCCTCCAGATGCGCTAACATCTTAGGGCCGCGGCCTGAGTAGAAGGAACCTCAGCTTCTTTCTCCTGAACTGTGAACAAGGCTGGCTGAAAACCAAACACAACTTGGAAAGGGGATAACCCCGTGGCACTAGCCGGGAGGGTGTTGACAGCATATTCAACCCAGGGTAAATTTTGAGACCATTTAGTTGCATCTGACT
>JAHUTJ010068249.1:0-11799 GCA_036250325.1 Characodon lateralis
ACTCAGGGCGGATCTCATCCACCCCCGAAGCACTGCCACTGCGGGACTTTTTAACCACCTCAGTGACTTCAGCCTGGGTGATGAAAGAGTCCAACCCCGAGTCCCCAGCCTCTGTTTCCACCAGGGAATGCGTGATGGCAGGATTGAGGAGATCCTCGAAGTACTCCTTCCACCGCCCGATAATGTCCCCATTTGAGGTCAGCAGCCTCCCACCCCCACTGTAAACAGTGTTGGCGAAGCACTGCTTCCCATTCCTCAGGCGGCGGACGGTTTGCCAGAATTGCTCGAGGCCAACCGGTAGTCCTTCTCCATGGCCTCACCGAACTCCTCCCAGGCCCAAGTTTTTGCCTCTGCTACTGCCCAGGCCGTGGCACGCTTGGCCTCACGGTACCCGTCAGCTGCCTCAGGAGTCCCACATTGAATACCTCTGTTTCACTATTGAGTATATAGTATTTCACTATAATAGCATAGGATGACACGATGCCATAAAAAAATAAAGCTCAGACCAGGCTACCACAGACCTTTTGGAAATGTAAAATTCGGTTACTTAAGTGCTGCAGCTCTCATGGGTCATGTCTACTGCACATGTGCACCTCTGCTACAAAATCTGTGCAGATATTGCAGCAATGATCCTAATACAACACTACTTAATCTCACAGTGCTCTTTGCAGATGCTTCTCAGCATGCTGGATGCTGGAATCTAAAGTGACACTGATAACTTTCTGATTAATTGAACAAATAATTTTCTCACCTTTCAAGCCTACTCTGGAATGATTGATATTTTGATCCCAGATGGTCAGTTGTTCTTTAAAAATAACAAATTAAAATGTGATTGTGATGTCATGGCCAAAGTTATATTTGTTATATTATAAGATAGGAAGTAGGAAAATTTGTATTAAAATATGTTGAAACGGTTTGCCCAAGAACAAAAACTCTAAAATCTTTGTAACGTCTGAATGGTGGTGCAGTTGTGGGGCTGTACAGTGTCACAGCTGTTAGCTCAGTTGACTTGCAGGAAGAACGCCCTGTTTTCAAATTCCAACCTGGAATCTTTCTACATGGAGCTTGCAAGTTCTCCTCATGCAGGTACTCAGGCCTTCTATTCACAGTTCAAAAACACACCTGTTAGGGTATTTAGTCACTCTGAAGTTGCCCTTAGATGAGCGCGTTTGTGTGTTTAGTTGCTTATGTTGTATGTGATGCCCTATGATGGACTGGTGACCCGTCCAGGTTTACCCCCACACTTGCCTCAATGACAGCTGGAGATAGGCATCAGCTTCACCACAACCGTGCAAGGGCAGGCAGGTATAGAAAATGGACCGATTAGTTCCCATTTACTTGCATTATGGTAGATACGGGATCTGCATGGTGGCGCAGTTGCATGTTCTCACCGTGCATGTGTGGGTTCTTTTCGAGTACTCTGGCTTCCTCCCACAGTTCAAAATCATGACTGTTAGGTTAATTGGTTAATTGGGTATAGAAAGTAGATGAATCCTCAAAAACATAAAAATATTTAATATGCTGACATTTGTTGTAGGCTTGATTACTGTTAATATGAACATCTTCACATTGCACGTTTATGTACATAAACTAACGACAACTGATAACACCAATTTCTGATACAGTGTTGCAGTTTACAGTAGTATATCTAACCACTACTTTTTGTGATTTCTATTCAATTCAAACGGCAATGCATAAGAATGGTTGTAGGCAATTGTTGAAAGACAGTTAATTTTGTCCCTCTGGCTCTAGTAGAGAACATGATAGGGAGGTAACAAGTGATCAAACCGAGTACAGCTTTGTTTTCCTCCTCTTCAGTCACGTCTGGTGTTGATTGTGTAATTGTCACATCCATTTGGTCATTATCTCCCCAGTATATACTATAGTCCCAGATTTCCTTTGCTCAGTGTCAGATTGTTGTCTTTGCACTATTACCTTATTGGAGCCTTATCTTCCCTTAGTTTTTTTCCTTTTCTGCTGTTTTCTGTTTATCACAAGTCTACAACAAAACAATCCACCAATTGATCAAAATAAGTGTATAAAAATATTTGTGGCAGTAAAATGAGCTAAATAGAACTGCCTGTATAATGTGAAGGGAATCCAAAGAGACAGGTCAGGTTTATTGAAAATAATGCTATTGAATAAACACCATCTTCTCTTTAGTAGTTAAAGTTTTCAGCTCTGTCATCATGCTTTTCAGTTTTAGCCCTGATTTTTCTGAAGTCAACCATAGAACTTATTCAGTGTGATGCTTGTGAAGTTATGCGGGTAGACAGTGTGTTGTGCTGTGGCAGTAAGATAAATAAGGTGGCCCAGACATCTTTGACATGCTTTGACGTGCTCTTTTATTCCAAGCAGATCCTCAGGCATGTCCTGTCCAGATGGGATGTATAATCCCTGCAGTGTGTTGGCTGTCTTCTCAACAGGTAGGTACCAACCTGATCAGACCTGTCACAACTCATCTCATCAGAACCTGTTATTTGCATTTTAATTATTTAGTTGTGACTGAGATTTTATCCAACTATTACTAGGTGATTTGGATGCCTCATCATAATGCGTGCGCATCACCTGATTTAAATACACTGGTTACAGAAGATAATGAGCCATTCCGGCACAATAGTGGCTGATCTTGCATACTTTACCCCTGCCACTTTTAATTAACAAAATGTGGCAGGTGTTTGAAAGGATTGAAAGACAAACAGGCAGCTGAATACACACTACCACATTGTCAGGACTCACAGATGCAGAGGAGCCTCATGTAAGCAACAACACACTAATACAGACAGCAAACTGGCAGTGGCTTTAATGATGCTGCCACAGATTGGCTTCTCAACAGTCACTCGCCATAATAAAGCCGCGGAGCAGAAGAAAAGACATATAAAGAGAGAGAAGAGGCTGATCAGACAGGATTATATGAAAATGAAATTGACTGCTTTCTTATTTGAAGTTTTTTAGTTTTGAAGAGCAACTTTCAAGTTTGAGCCAATGAACTTGGCAGGGAAACTCACTGATGCTCTCGTGTTTTTATCTTTATTCTTGAGACGACAGGAAAACCAAATCCCTCAAAGAAGTCATATGAGGAGGATGACATGAGGAGCATGTGATTAATGCAACACTAAAAGCCTTTTTAAGAAAGCCTGACTAGATTATGTTCAGTGTAATTAGCATGAGGGTTTCTTCATACATTACAAATCATTCACTAGAACACTGGATCATCTGGCCAGTGACCAAACTGCAGTTATTTCCTGATTTAAAGCTTTGGAAACTGAGAAAGTGACAGAGACAATCATGATCTGATAACTCAGAGGCTTTCACAGCAAATAACCAAATTAATATTTCAAATTGACTTAGTTTTTGCACTGAATATCATGAATAAAACTAGGCCACACTTTACAACATGTGCTTTTAGAAAGTATGAGACTGATGATGTTCCGAGATGTATTGTTTTTCATGATCTGTTTGTTCAGTGCTGGCAATGGGATGAAATGTTTGAAAAATTGGCTCCTTTATGGCTTTCTTTTGTCTGTTTGCTGTTGCTGGAAACCTCCAAGATTTTTTTTTTTAAATCTAAAAGTCTTCAACTTTGACAACAGCAGCATTCATCTCATGACAGCTACTACACCCCCCCCCATCCCCAGCTGCTCGTGTTGCCACTCTGTTGTCAAAAGAACAATTGAGGCAGAAGATGTAGCTACTTGCTATCTGACAACACCTCAAAATAGTTTCGTTTTTCTTCCCATAGCACCCTTACAGCACTGTCATCACTGCAGTGCTGTTTTTAAAGAAAGAATCAAGGTCAAGCTGTCACAATAACAGATATTTCATTTTTAGTCAACATGTGTTTTTCTCCATCACAATCAAACATCTGTGTTTTATTGCATCTGCAACTCTTGCTTTTTTGGGACAAGAGTTTATTAAATGCAGTATTGTGCAAACATCTTAAGCCATCTTTCATTTCTTTATATTTTGCTTCCACAGAGACAGACTTTCTTGTAATTTTCAAAACCGCTATTCAGCATAAGTTCTTCAAGTTCTCTAATGGTCTTTAAAAGCTTTTCTTTGGACCTCGTTTCTGCTCATTTTCTGTCTAGGCCTTTTAAAGACCTTTTTTAGTGTGGAGAGTTGAGGTGCTTCAGATGAAGCATCATTCACTGTGAATGTTCCTAGTTGTTTCCATTTTAGTAAAAGTAAGCACTTTAAATCCTTAAAAAATAAGGACACCCCAATAGTATTCAATGTTTTTTAAAAAACATGTTGACATATTAATTTTATATCTATAAAATAATGTGATTTAAGGTAAACACCCAAAAACAACATTTGCTTTATCCAATAAATTACATTTAAAAATAAATCCGTATTCAAGCTGAGAAAAAGTTGGGACACCCTACCAACTAAGAGCTAGTCTATCACCCCCTTCCCTACAGCTTTGGGTAAAATACCGTCAGTGAGATGTTTTATTTTAGCCATGTACCAGTATCTGACATCAGTTTGATGACAGTTTTCTTCTCTCCTCATCTTCAGCTTTGAGTGTTTTGAAAGGCTTCCTGCATGCAAGTTTAAAGTCATCTCCACAGCATCTCAATAAGAACAAGATTTCGATTTTGACTTTGCGCAGAATTTTGCGCTACTTAATTCTCCGCCCGTTCTTGGTGGATTTACTGCTATGTTCCAGGTCAATGTCATGTCGCAGGGATAAATTCTGCTTTAGCCTCATTTTTATTTTACAGATAGTCTTACGGTTTCTTCAAACACCCTCTGATACATGATGGAATTTATTGTGGAGTCTATGATGGTAAGCTCCTCAGGTCCTGCTACAGAAAAGCATCTCCAAACCATAAAACTTCTTGCCCTTTCCTTCACACTCTGTGTGAGGTTCTCTTGGAATGTTGTAGTTGGTTTATGCCAAATATGTCCTGTGTTCTGGTGTCCAAATAATTCATATTTAGACTCAACTACCCCGAAAATATTCCAGAAGTCCAGGTCTTTGTCTGACAAACGTTGGTCTGACCTTTATGTTATTTTTAGAGAGCAAAGGTTTCTTCCTCTCAGATCTGCAATGAAAGTTAAAATTCCCTTTCTTATAGGAAGTGCAGCTTCTTTTAGCTTGTAGTCTCCCTTTGGGTGAGCTTGTTTGATTGGCCAGATCTAATTGGCAGTTGTTCTGAATGCCCTCCACTTTTTCCACCCAGTGAAATGGCTGATTTTAATTTTTTTTGAGACCTCTTTCTTTATCTGACTCAGAAACTACTACAATCTTCTTTCTCAAGGCCTCAGACAGCCATTTTGATCCTACAGTGAGGTTAACTCACCCTTTAAAAGTCAGGAGCACACTACACTAGACGCTTGAAAAGGACAAACCTCCTACAAAATGCTGTATGGTGGGAACAAATCTGGGGCTGTTGTAATTTATCTCTAAATATAAAATGCATTTTATTACGTTTACAGAAAATGTATTATCTTTAGTTTTCATGATTATTCATATTACTTGAATTTTTCAGTGTTGTTAAAATTCAAATTAAAATCCATATATTCATGTTAAAAAATATACAGGTTTTCAAAGGTTGTTCTAATTGACTGTCCTGTGATCTCACAAGTGTCATTCATTTACCAGTTACTGAAAACTAAATAATTTTAAAAAGGATTTTTTGCAATAAAAGTATTTTATATAAAAAATAGAGTAAACAGAACCATGGAATATTTTGGTAAATAGACAATAGTTCCATCCTTTGATAAATCTTTCTCTTAGCTCTTGGTTAAAAATGTTATTAGTTACACTCCGTTTCAACAGCCAGACACCACTCATTACATAATTAATCGCATTTATTTGATTTAGGGCAATCTGGCTAATTTAGGCATCTTTACACATCTTTATTGTAAAATGAGATAATACTGGATATTTGCTTAATATGCTAAGTGCAGCTGGGGGAAACAAATGTACAACCTTCACTGTATTCAGCTCAGTGGATCAAGACAGTAAAGTATGAATAGATCAAATGAATAAGAGGAACTGGAATATAAATAAGTAAACAAATATACATCTGGACTGCCCTGATGTCTCAGTGACAAGTCAGTACAGTTATACCTGCCATAAAGCATTAAAGAGAGGTGCTTGGAAAAGCAAAAATAAAGCTTGATGCAGTGATAAAAAAAACAACAAAAGAAATGTTTTAATTTCCCTACAGCAGTAAAACTATAAAGCATGTAACTATTCCTCTACAAAGAGGAAGACAAAATGATTTATTATGATATAATTTCAACCTCAAAATCATATCAATGACTCTTGTCAAAGTCTAAGAAAATACCTGAAGGAAAGTTGCATGTAGAAGTAAACAGAATAATCAGTGTCAGATCATTAAACATTGAGGGGACACTTTTCACGATTAGGCAGCGGTGACAAATTTATTATAATTATATTATAATCATATTTTATATACATATGTATACTCCAGGAGAATAAAACCCTTTTATAATGAAAGAATACAATCTTTTCTTTTGATTTTTAATTTCTTTGTTTTTCCAGTGTCGATCCTTTGACCCATATATTAGTTTTGATTCAAAAGTTGTTTTATTGTGAGATTGTAATCCAAAACTAAGCCTAACTTTAGCATTATGACAAATTGATCCTACTTTGGGAGACAGGCACAAACAGTAAATATATTTGTAGTCAAGAATTTTATAAATATAAATTTACAATCTGTGAACTAATCTTTAAACCTTAGGTAAGAAGAGAAGATCCTTATTTTAATGGTTTTCTTCTGACTCCTATTTATTTTTAAGTTCTGAATTGTGTAGTAAAATCTCAGCTTGGCTTTAAAATTTGTAGAAAATGTGGAAATATCCACACAGCACCAGTAGGTGGCAATATTGTTTACACTGACACGTCAAAACTAAAAAGAGCATTGAGCAAGGTGAGAATTTTTGTTACATACAATTGTTGATCTTGTTTTCTTTGACACTGTTAGCAGCTTCTTTACTCTTTCTAATAATCTTTGTTGGCCACGTCTGCACAGATAGATCAAATCTTGAATTTTCTTAAATCACTACTTAGGAAAGTGGGAAAGGGGTAAATTCACAAAGCTGTGCAATTTGGTCCATGTTCATGGTTCATGTTTTTTGCATGCTATTTCTTTATTCTTTGCAGATACACAAGGGAGGTTATGCTAAATACATGCAGGCACAAGTATGCCCATCAAGTCAGAGAGTTATTAGCAATTTGTTCCTATTTTTGCATCTTATAGCAGCTGTCCTTTCCTGAGCAAAAAACACATCAGATGTATATCAAAAACTTTCTACTCTGGATCCAGATAAAATCAAGGCACTTCTCAAACCTTTAGAAAGATAGTCAGACTGTCCCACACAATAATGACTAGGTTGCACTGTTTCATTTGCTTTCGGTTTGACAATTAGATGGCCACACAAACTCTTATTTGCACACATCTAGTGCATGCCCATGGATTTTTTGAATTTGCTTATAAACTTTCTTACCAAAAGCTTAGTATGCATTTGGACAAGAGTTAAAAACGCTGGAGAAAATGACATATATAGTTACGCATGGATCTTATATGTCTGCATTTGATTAACTAATATCCCCCTCCAGTGACTGAGAAAACTAGCTGTCACAATAAACAATGGCTCCAGAGAAACCAACCCACTGACCTTAAATTCAACTTGTTTTTTGTACACAATGTCTTCTCTGTTTCTTTAGCAGCTCACACTGGTTCCTACTATGTCCTTTTTAAATTACCTGAGACACATGAGGTGCACCTGCAGCCACTCAGAGAAGGTATTGTAATGTGATCCAGATTTGGTTGGTCTTTTCACTGTGTAATGTGTTTTATGTCATTGTAGTGTGTGTTGTGCTATTTTAAACAGATGTGTGAGGAAACTGAGAACATTTCCTGTCCCCCTTTTTGAACTAGATAACAGTTGCACATTTAAATACAAAATCATACAGAACACTTAAAAACCTGATTATGAGGCAGATTCTTTCATGTTCAAGAAAGTAGTACTGCTAATTGGACTTGTTATACAATTAAAATTTAAATAAACAATTGATATGCCCTGGGAAACAGTACAATAGTATCGTGATTTGCAAATCCTAGAGTTATAGTCAAAACCTTTGGTTTGCTGTGTGTTGCCCTGCGATGGACTGGCGACCTGTCCAGGGTGTACCCTGCCTCTCACCCATAGACTGCTGGAGATAGGCACCAGCTCCCCCGCGACCCACTATGGAATAAGCGGTAGAAAATGACTGACTGACCTTTGGTTTGCAGTTTTGGGTCATTACAATTGAGGTAATTTGGATTTACTTTTTCCAACATGCTGCTGTAGAAATCTGAATTGGACAAAGTAAAGGTTTTGTATAATCCTATTAAAGGGGATATATAAATTTTACAACTTTGGGATTTATTAATTTCCATGTACAAATCTGAGAAATAAAACTGTAAACTCTGGAATCAATGCATAACACAATGGCCACCCAAGATGAAAGTAGTCTTAGTGAATTCTTACGCTCTTATCTGGGTTTAAAAAATAAAGATTTATGGGAGTCTGTGCAGTCAGGAGGAGAAAGCCAACATAAATGTTGTCTGAAAGCACTAGGTGGGAGACCTAGCAAACTAGCATCCTAGATTTAAAGGAGATGTTCTGAAATAGGGGGGGTACTGTTTTCATTTCCTAGCCAGCAGGTGTTCTGTGCTGACAGTGGCCCTGACAGTGTACCCACACTACACCCTACGCCCCTCTATGAAGTGTGTACTTTGTACAAGTGCATGTAAGGGTTGAAGTGCGCAGGTTACAAGCGTGCAAAACTGGAGAATTGGGACAATAGGGGTTATGTCATCGACTTGTACCTCTGCACCGTAACTACAACATCAAAAAGGGTGGGAACCAGTGCTGTTTTCACAGTCTTGCTGCTAAAAAACATATTTTAAAACTGCAACAAGCAATTGTTTTGAGGAGAATAAAGTGCAGGAAGCGAAGGAGGCTTATACACCAGACTCTGGCCACGCCAGTGTTTATTTGAAAGGTAACTTCAGTGTTATGGCCTACTGACTGCCCAGACTCACTCTGAACCCAGTGGTATCTTACAATGTTGAGACTGGAAAACCAGTAAAAAAATATATATTTGTCGGCTTGCTGTCTAAAGTTTATACAGTTCTTATTATTCTGATTTGATGGCTGGTTACGTTGACGGTTGTGATTGGTTTTTGCTCAGAACGTCATCTGCAGCAGTGAATTGTGGGTAATATACTTCGGCAAAGTCCGCTTAGATGTGGGCTTCGCCGAAGGGCGGATGTGGGGCACAAAGGGGGCGGGGCTAAGGACGACTCTGGAGAATTGGGACACACTACGCATTCGAACCCATCAACAGGAACGTGCAAATCAGGGACACAAGGGTGGAAGTGCGGGTATTGGGACAGGGCAAGTGTCACATCGTCAATGGCTGTTCTGTGCTGGTTTTATGTCTGTGCTGTGTTTCTCTCCTCCTACAGGGTGTGACTGACAGATGCAGCTGCACAGGTGCTTCTCATTGAGCCCAATCAGCAGGGACTTCATAAGTATCTGGAACCTAGAGGGACGCGTCAGCCCGTTGTTGCTATCAGTGTGGTAACCTGACCGTGCAGTTATATACTTGTTCCTTAGACCTGCTTTAACCGAGATTCTCAACCAGCCTTGCAGATCTGATCATTCTGGTGACCGTGTTCTGGAATCCTTAACCCTGCTCTCTTTGTCATGCTCAAGCGAGTTACTGGAACAACTCTCTGCCTGTTGAGCCATGAGTCTCTCTTCCACTCCTTTCTCCAGCCCTGTGTCTCTGAGAACACCTCGTGGGGAACACCATACCTATGCTCCCCTTCCTGTCCACCTTTCAACGCCGTGTGCTCTGCTATGGCACAACTACTCAAAAAACACAAGGAGAGAACACCAGCCCTGAAAACCATCAAGCCACTTCTCCTGCCAAACTCAGTCGCTGTGGTCCATCCACCATCAACAGTAAGCTGACCCCGATCTTATCTTACATTATCTCCATAACCTGCACCCAACAAACAAGAACATCTCTCCTCCACTCCTCAGTGCCAGTCCAGATCCATCCAGTGGATCTGGTCCGTATTCAACCTTGCTTTGAACATATCACAAATAAACAGTTAAAACTGCTGTTCAGGCTCTGTAATTATGTCCACATTTAGAGTTGTTAAGGCCAGCATTATGACAGAGGATAAATATAAAGTAAAAACAGTTAAATAGCACATTTAGCTGAAAAACATTATGCTCACAAACAACACACAAGGTCACCTTTATGATTTTGCTGTTGACACCACTAAAGCTATTTCTTACAACAGTGGCATGAACTGTGAAGTGTTCTAATCCCTCAGCTGTTCTTGTGGCCAAGATCCAGGAGTTTCATGAACCTGGAGCAACACATGTTTATATCAGGGAGACCTTTTTTTGTGTATTTGGTTTGTAAGGAGAAATCCACCCTCTTCACCCATGTTTTGGCAAAGTAAGAATCCTTGTTCTAATAGTTTCTGTGTTGCTAATAAGTTGCCTCTCATTCATTTGACATATTCCCCTTAGGCCTTTTTGGCCAAGAAAATCTCTTTTTGTTGTCTAAAGTAATAGGTCTTTCTCCTTCTGTTGTCACAAACTACATGTCATCATAAGTATGTGGCTCTGTTTCAGTAAAAATAGAAAACCTGATGGTTATTTATTCATGTTTTGTACTTTCAAGGATTTTTATATTTTCTGGCTCTAAAATATGATGGAATCTGCCCTTTAACACTGCATGACAAAAGTGGCAGCATGGAAACACTACCATGACTACATTTTTCTTAAGCTGATAACAATATTCCCATTACAGTGCAATTACAACACAAAAAAATCTATAAGCTTGAATTTTCATCTGCTTGAATCCACTGCACCATTTCGTGAAACCTCAGTGGTCCAGGCAGTCTGATATAAAATGTTCTGGCAAAAATAAAATGTGCAAAACTGTGACTCTAGAAGGACTTTTATATTTTACTTCATGTTCAGTATGTCCAATAATAGTCAAATGCCACACATTGCATGCATATAATGGTTCACACTGCCACTTTTACAGACATGTCTGAATAAAGTATTGTGAGAAGTGACCAATGTCTGTCCCAGCCTGTGCAATTTCTAAAGAAAAGTATGAAATTGCTGAGACTGCTGTTGGTGCTCCCTAACCACCAAAAAAGTTCAATCTGAATCTATTGAAGAGGGTGGAAATAAATATGAACGAAACTCGCTGTGATAAAATTTTCATCAGTGGTGAGTGTCAGTCGAGGTTATTGTGATAAGATTGAGTGCAACTTTCTAAATGAGTCAGACAGAAACACAATGAAAATTTTTCTACTACTGCTTTTAAGGAAAAAAATCTCTTTATAGCGCTTTTTATTCTAAAAGAATTAAGACATTTTTTGTTGCGTCACAATTTAAATAATGTTTTAACAACACAAAGATAATACTTTTTTTTTAATTATTATTTGGTTAATTCACTCATTTTTAGTAGCTGATTGATCCTATACAGTTTTACAGAGAGGCTGTAGCCAGAGAGCGAAACATGGGGGTACAATCTGGAAAGGTTGGCAGTCCATCACAGGACTTATCAAAGGGAAAAAAAGGTAGACAACCATGCACACAATTCAAAGTTTCTCTTCCTAGAAGCTACACCTGGCCTGGCTCTGTGTCTACCTGTGACACCTTTCTGGAGAGGGGAATCGTCCGAGCTTCTGCTGGCAACAACTTAATGCTCACCCTCTACTGATGATCCACATG
>JAHUTJ010068250.1:0-11795 GCA_036250325.1 Characodon lateralis
ATCCCACAGAGCTGCTCTGCACAGGCCTTCAGGACTCTAGGGCTGACATGATCTGGACCTGCAGCCTTATTCCGATTCAGTCTCTCCAGTTGCATCTTCACCTGACTTCTTGAGACACACAGGTGGATATATATCAATATAAATACCCTTACCACAAAATAGAAATCCTGTAAATAGGTGAACAAATAATAATAATAATAATAATAATAATAATAGTAAGACATTATAAATACAACAATCAGCATAAAATTTAAATTACCACAGTTACTCTACACAAATACAACTCTATACATAAGCTACATTACCATGTGCAATATCTATATACAAAGGCTATATAAAATACCTATATTAAACTATATACAAAACTATATACAATAGAGGCATTTTTAAGACCTCTAGTGGTGCTTTTTATTAATGCATCAACTACCGTGATAAACTATGCCTCTAACTACTAAATCTCGCCACTCCTGCTACAACTGTACTTTATGAGATTTTCACTAGTAATATTAATTGGGCATTGCTTTACATTTGAATCTATGTTAGCTTTTGCATTTCAAGGGGTAATAGTGACAAGTAGTTTTAATATAATTATATTGAAGTTGAATTTTTTTTTCCAATTTTTGAAGATCCCTGGAGGCCACGGCACCACCATTTGCACATATGGCCTAATGGGCCAGCTCTGCTTAGATGTTTCAAGAAGTAGTAAAGAACAATAATTATATTTGGACTCTAATGATAAAATTGATTTTTAATTTCTGAAGGACTAGCCTTTCTGTCATATTTCTTAGTTGGACATGTCTGAATGTAGACTCAGTGGCCAATTTATTAGATACAGTCAATCAGCCAATCACATGACAGCAACTAAATACATTTAGGCATCTAGAGATGGTGAAGATGATTTGCTTCAGTTCAAAAAAAGCCTCATAAAAGGGAAGAAATTAGATTTTGGCCTGCTTCTTGGTGCCAGATAGGTCTGAGTATTTCAGAAACTTTAAGAGATATGAAAAATACCATCACTGAATACGCAACAAGTTGAAGTTGGACGTAGTAGGGCTGCAGAAGCAGAAGACCACAAAGGTGTCCCTCATTTCAGTTTAAGGAAACTGAGGCTACAGTTCACACAGGCTCAGTATAATTGGACAATCACAGACTAGAAAAAATAACATTGCCTGTTGCAGTAATTCTCAGTATCAGCTGTGGCAATTTAAATGGTTAGATCATTATTAGCTGTAAACAGCAAAAAAAAAAAAAAAAAAAAAAAAAAGAAAAAAGCCTGGGTTCATCCTGTCTTGGATCAGACTGCTCCTGCTGGTAATTGAGTGATATTTTTCTTGAAAAAATTGGGCCCATTGGTGCTTACTGAGCATTGTCTAAACAATTTAGAATATAAGTATTGTTGCTGACCATTTCTATCCCTTTATGACCCCAGTAAACTCCTTTTCTGATGGGTACAGCCAGCAAGATAATGCTCCATGTCACAAAACTCGGAACATCTCAAACTGGTTCCTTCAACATAATAACGAGTTTACTGTACTCCTGTGATCTCCACAGTCACTAGACAGACAACATTTGGGATGTGGTACAACTGGAAATTCAAGTCATGGATGTGTAGCTGTTTCTGACATTTTGTTGAATCTCTGCCATGAAGAATTAAAGCAGTTCTGAACACAAAATAGGGTCCAACCTCAAACTAGCCAGGTGTATCGTATACAGGGGCTGATGTATGGATGCATGTTGTAGGTTTTGGCGATTTGTACTTATGAACCAATTATTTCCCTACTATAAAATAAAGGATGTCATTTGTAGATCATGCTATATTGTATGAAATTTCTATTTCTATTGTTTTCTAAATACTTCTTACTTTTTATCTTTTTGAACACATCTTATCCATCAGTTCTGCCTCCTGTAAACCTATAGACTGTATAAAAATGGGACTTTATTTGTCTCTGCTGGATTTGCTGTGCAGTTATGAGACATCGATCCTCCCACTCACATTTCACTACAGATGCACAAGACAACAAATTAAGTATAAATATATAAAAATGGAAGCAGAAGTAGGAACTGAAATTCACGATGTAAATCGTCCAGAGAAATTGAACCAGCCGTAACTGCTTGGTATATGGGGACTTTGGGTTCAGCTGTGGCTCACCAGTCCTTCTGCTGGACCTTTTAACAATTTGTGAATTTCTGTTCTTCACAGGGAAAAACCAAACACCACCACCAAGCAGAAGGATAAAACCGATTCAATAAAAGCAAAATAAGAGCTGTTTGTTTTTTTTACACACAGCTCCACAGTTTGCTTTAAAGTTTAGTCCTCAATCAAAAACTGTTCTATTCCACCAGCTTGCTCTTAATGAATGGAATCTGCTGTGTGTGCGAACGTATTTTAAAATCAAGACTCATCTTTTGTCTTAGATATGTTTCACTGAAGCTGGGACTCATCACACCATTTAACACCATTGTAGATAAATAGGCAGTGATTGCTCTAGTTATTCTGGAGCAGACTGACAATAACAGTCATCTGCATGCTTTAAATGCCCCAGGTCATTTTCCACAGGCCTTTAAAATAGTAGTGACCAAGCCTCTTTTAAACAAGCCTTGTTTGGATACCTAAGTAAATGTAACTACAGGTACATCCCTAACCTGACATTTTGTGGGAGATATAGTTGAAAAAAGCAGTTTACAAATGTCTTCCTTTTGAATAATAAACTTGAAAAAAACTAGTAAAAAAGTACAAAAATAGTTTCACTGCATCTGCTGTTGTTTCCATGTAGGTGATCATAACATCATGAGTGACATGTTAGAAAAGTGCACATGATTGTGTGATACTGTCCTGATTCAGATTTTATTTGACAGACTGAAACCACTTGGTAATTACAAATCAAAGCAAACAAATATTACATGTGGGCTACCTCAAGGCTCCTTTGGACCACTATTAATTAACACCTATATAATCCCACTCATTCAGATTATGTAATACTACGACATCTATGCTACATCTATTGACATCAAGGGATAAAGATGAACAAGTCATTAATTTCCAAATATACTCTCGAGCTCTCTAGCATGACATTAAAGTTAAATAAAACTTTCCTATTATGCAGCTTAATCTTGATTTCAGCCAAATTGATTGGCTTAGTAACAAATGAAACACTGAATTAAACTACACATTAACTGTTAGTTATCATGTGACTGCATAATATTGGTTTAACTCAGTGGTGAAAGCCAGCGGGAGTATGAAAATGATGTGCCAAGAGAAAGGTTTTTTTCTGGGTGTAGCGAGCCTTGACCGCCTACTCAGCTGACAGCTGGTGAGGCGAGTCGGCAGTAAGCAAAGCGTCCGTTCCGGACATCTCCGAAAACGTCAGAGCAGATATTTTATGTTTACCCAACTAAATTCTCACCTAAAAACATCATAATAAATATATGTCAAGGTTTTAGCCAATGTCCTCTGTCATTGCCGCTTTCGTTTGAACAATTCATCCACGACTTGCAATGAATCATGGGATGGGTCGGCCACTAAGGATACACCAGACCCATCCTTCAACTCTGGGGAAAAGAAAAGCTTATTTGTCAGCCATATTTGGAGTTGCCTTTGAATTTGGACAGCCTTCGACAAAATCAAATGCGGTCTTCGAAGGATGCAGCCCATTATTTTTTTACACAGCTACAGAGATCATACACAAATCTGTTTCATTATGAACCCCATAAATATGGTGGTTTTTAGTGATGCACGTTTACTTTAATTACTGCATTTTATTCTATTGAACGTAGCAGCAGATAATCACTGCAATATTTACTAAAGTACAATATTAATCCACTCAAAGGAGTGGGCAGAAAAATAAACATATATTGACCCACCCCTTCTCCTGTGACACTATTCCCATCACTTCTTATTCATCAAGAAAACACATTTCTTTTCATACAAAATTTTAAATTCAAAATAGCAAAAAAGGGACTATAAATAAAAAAAAAAGTAAATTTCATAAACCCCCGTTACCATCATCTTGAGACAATAATAACATGTACAGTAATATAAAATAGTAATGACAATATTAATAATGATACTGCTGTGAGTCTGACATTCATCTATGATAATTTTTTTATATTGTGTTTAAAATTGCTTCTTGGGTAAACATTGCTAAAGCTCCACTTTCAGACTGTTCCAAAGCTTTACCCCACAGACAGAAATACAGAAACTTTTTCTTGTTAAAACAAAAATAAAAGGGCATCGGTTCATCATCCTTTTTGACAGGTGACCTTTGACCTTGAAGGAAGGTTATGATAAAGTCATATGAGGGCACGTGATTGCATGTGATGTGTACAAAGATGGAGGATTTGCATCTGCCTCATCCTCTGAAATGCCAGATGGAAATCCCATTGTAACATCATGCTCTACTGATGCTTCATCCGGCCTTGGGTCAACCAAGACCAAGTGGGTCTACCAGCATTCATGCCATGCAATAAATTCCCCTCACCTTTCAGCTACTACTTTGTAGACAAGATTCTGTGAGGAAGACTAAAATATAAATATTTAGGGAAAACCATTTTGCTGGTCATACATACTCTGGAATCCCAAGCAGAAGAGAAAACAGACCAATAGTTAGAAAAGCAGATCAGGCTAACTTACAGTGGGAACAAAGTCTAAATGGTGAAATGATGAAAAAAGAGGCAAATCTTGTTACACCCTCTAATGATTAGAAATGAAACCAGGAAAACCTGTCATATAAAAAAATATTGCAGTTTATATGTGCATTATATCTTACATCTTTCCCTCTAAAGCATTTGTAGTTAAGGTCTAAGGGAAACGTTCTCACATGTGGGATTTATTTTTTGTTCTTAACTTTATTAGTTTTAGCAGGTTTCTTTCATACAACACTTGATGCTAATGCAGTTTTTCTTATTGCAGGAGCTCCCTGTGGATCAAGCAAATTTGAAGATGAAGGGAACCTTAGGGAACATGTTAGACTGCTGGGTCTGATATTTAAAAACTATTTCATTTAAAAAAAAACTGACCTTTGATGCAGGGATAAAATAGTGCATGAATATTGAAGCATTTAAAATTAAATACTAATTAAAACACAGGCATAAAGGATAGACACCTTACCCATACAGTCTATTGAAATGGGTTTTTGTAAAGGTAAACATAGGTTTTTCTAAAAAGTAAACTAAAAATAAAGTTCTAAAAGGTTCACTATCAAAGTGTGCATTGTATTTTCATATATCTGCCTTAGTTAACAATCAGATAAAATGCTCCTCAGTTATCTTGTGCAACAAATGAAAGTTACAAAGTAAATCAAAAACTTTAGAGAAGAGTACATTAGATTTAATTTCCCCATTGAGGGACAATAATGGGTCTTTCTAATTGTAGAACAAGACAGAATCCATATTACTGCTAATAAAGGGGTCCCACCCTGGGACATAAAGTCAGAAAGCACTAATTTGTTACAATAGTTTAAATAGTTGGATCCTGTTAATTATGTTTATAGTTAAATACAATAAACCAAATAAAACTATCTTATACTAACATTGCGTAAAAGGCTTGGGATTAGAGCAGAGAAACTTTTTCATATGGATGGAGGTTCCCCATTGGAAATATCAACACCTGGGACTCAAACGACTGGTGATGTTGGAAACAACTGTTTTTGTCAGCTGAGCGCTAAATATTGCTCCACATTTAGCGGTAAACTAAGGAGCAACCATTGGTGATGATCATACTGGGTTGACAGACAAGGAAGAAACAACTAAGTTGTTATTAATGTTGATACATATGATTACAGTCAAATGTAGCAAACTAATGTAAAGTTTAATATAAAAAAATGTCTATTAGAGAACATTAGTGAACAAGCAACATCATAAAAACCAAGGACAGATCAAACATCATTTTGAGGATAAATCTAAAGTAAGGTTATGTTATAAACAATATCCCAAGCTTTGATTTAGCCCTAAAAGACAGTCATAATCTCAGTTCTTAAACCCCCTACCCCTGCCTCCTAACATCACGCCTCCTCACGTACCCCACACATGATCCCGCATGCCGTCTTGTGCCCTCATATGATCTCCTCATAATCTCCCTTAAAGGTCACCTGTCAAAACGTTTGATACAAGTGTGCCCTTGTATTTTATTTATTTTTTTGTTCTTATCATCTGTGTGATAAAGACATTTACCTCTTAACTCCTAAACTCCTTTCATACTCTTGAATGCCTTTGGAAACTTACAGGTAGTTGGTTATTTTTAGCATTTTGTAGATTAATTATGTCAGTAAGTTTTAATAATTATAGTATAATAGTGGGTTAGTATGATCTCGATATTTTTCAAATTTGCCCCCCTAGCTTATAACATATTCAGGCACCCATGCCCTATAGTACGCATGTACATTAGTCCTGCTCTTTTTATTTTGTTACAAAGGGAGGGAAATATCCTATAATGCATCACTGTGTTTTGGTATTATTGAAAAAAGGCATTTATCAAGCAGCCCTGGCCTCAAGTTTTAACTGTCACATAACTGGAGCTTTATCAGAGATGTTTCGAAAGGCATTGTATGTTGTAGATGAAAATGAATGCACTAGAAAGACACAGATGTTAACATGAAGGATTTTCAATTTTAACTAATTCTGTTAAGTACACACCTACTCAGAGGATTAGATGTTGAGCTGTCATTAAACAGAGAAAGAATAACACAAATCCATTCAGAAGCTCATCTTCAAGCTATCAAATTCTCATCAGCATTCTTGATAGATTTATGTTTTTAAGTAGGACAAGCTCACATTTCTTTTACATTCTGATAACTGATGACAAAAAACACAAAGCTTTCAGATCTTCGTATGGTGTTCTGGGTACTTTTCAGACAACATCAAACAAAGCATAAATAGAGAAGAAAAGACGCTGATGGAAGCATTATTTAGACAGTGAGAACTTCATCTGTGTCACTCCACATCCTCCGCTTCAAACTGAAGAGGCGAAGGGAGGTGATGGGACGGCACCTCTTTCTCCAACCTGAGGTGATCTACAACCTCAGGCCTTATCTTCAGGTCCATCGCGGCTGTCTGAACAAGCTGCAGTCGAGTCTCTCTGAGCGAACGCCTCAATTTTGCTCGGCGGTTCTGGAACCAGATCTGACAGAGAGAAATGTTGAAGTGTTCTTCAGTCTCACGTCTAGTTAAGTCATGCTTTTATTTGAAGGATTTCTACTTCCTGGAAGTCAGAATATGTGCTAAAAAGCATCTGAATTCTAGTCTGTTTATATCAATTTTTAAAGCTTGAATCTTTTAAGAAACTGTGAGAACCTGTATTCGGTCCTCGTCCAGGTCCAGTCTTCCTGCCAGCTGCTCCCTCTGTTTGATGCCTGGATAACAGTTCACCCGGAAAACGGTCTCCAGAGCATTCACCTGATGGAGTGGAGTTAAAGTTAAGTTTCTAAATTAGCTGCTGGGTGAAATCCTTTCGGGCAGTTCAAATCATCTATAGAACACCTGACTGTTGCTGAAGGCGGTGCGTGGTCTTCGTCCAGAATACCAGTTTGATGTGGGCCGAGGGCAGTTCTGGTGCTGATGGTGAAGGAGTGGTCCTTGATAAGAAATGTGCTGTTTACAGTGGATACGTTTTTCTCTGTACTCCCTCTCTGCTCCAAATTCTGAAGAGATTTAAAAAATGAAGAAAAAGCAGAACATCACAGGCTAATCAACTAGAATTGAACTCACAGCATAATTTGGACGTTTACTGGACTGCAGCATAAAGATTATATAAACACGAGACAATATTCCTTTGACCAGACTAAAAATGCACCCATGAGAAGTACTATATCTGTGCCTTACATCTTGGGTTTGTGCAAGACTTTGTGTTTGTTCAATTAAGCCATTTCTGACCAGCTTTTCTGTCCCTGCTTCCCTGCTGAAGAAAACCATCCCCACAGCATGATGCCACTATCACCACATTTTACTGTGAGGTGGCATCATGATGTCTTATATGTGGTGTTAGGTTCTTGTCCATACATAGGGCTTTGCATTCTGTTTTAATCTTGTCCAACCAGAACACCTTCTTTCATGTTTGCTATGTTCTCCTCCATTGGCTTGTGGCAAACTGCAAATTGGTTTTCTGTCTCAAATGGCTTTCTTCTTGCCACTTTTTCATAAAAGGCGAGATTCATACAGTGCATAAGTAATAATTGTCCTGTTGACATGTGCTGTGGATTGTTGCACTTCAGGTCTGCTGTAGATGTTGGAGCTCTGTGAGTTGTTAAAAGCTTTGTATTAGAACCTTTCCCTACAATCATCTCAGACCTTTAGAGCTCCTACACATTGATAATATTGAAATTCCACATTTTCCAGATTTAGATATTAAGAGTTCTTTTTAGCAACATTGAGGTGTTAATAAAAATTCACTATGGACTTCAGGCAGCTCTGATGGATAGTTGGATTAATTATAGATTCATCGGTCAATGGATTGAACTGTGGATGGATGGGTGGTTAAGATTTCGATAGTAGTTGAGCGTAACAAAGACATATAAATCTTTTTCCAACATTTAGTTTTTTCATACCTATCCAGACATAGACAATTCTTAAAACAAATGTCAGAATTTTCTGGAATTCTTCATACTGTGCAGGAACCTAGCTTCATTTTTAGTAGTTAAAAAATATGAGTCATTTTAATTCTACTTTCAGATGAAATCACAATAAAATAAACTGGGGTTTGTAGACATGCCTAGATCAAAACGCTAAGGAGGTGTTAACATCAGAATTCTGCAAAAGTTGGCAAAATAAAAAATAATATTTGCCAAACATCCAAATTTAAGAATTTCAAAAGTAGTCTTTACATGTGGAAGACCGAATCAATATAAATACCTGCAATAAGGTTTGGTCAAAAGTAAAGGAATGGTCTTAGAAGTTGATAAAAGTTTCAAACAGATATCACTCTAGAGTCATTTGCAGCACATGTTAAAAGAGAAAACAGGGCTTATTAGTCCTATAGATGAGTTAAAAAGGAAAAATCCTCACCTGTCCATGGTCGGTGAAGTTTCAGGCATCTCCCAGGGTTTTCCTGTTCCAAACCCAGAATCCGATCGATATAAAATGCTGGGAGGCATTCTTCCTTCAAGGGAGTTTCAGCACGTTCCATTAGGACAGCTATCAACAACTAAGAAAACAGATGTTTCTTTGATTTTACACAAATGTTCCTGAAGGGTCACAAATATTTCATTAATAACCCCAATGTCTGTGGAAATCCTTCACACTGCCTCTGTGGTCGAAGGAAAACTAACAAGACGTTTAAAGGCTGAAGCTCAATGCTGGTTTAAATGGGAGTGGAGGGTTTAAACTGGCCTCCAATTAGAAGGAAGAAGTCTTTTTCCATGTGAATGAGATTCCCTGATGCTCCATACATCAGCTAATCTCAGCTAAGGCAATGTGTGCTGCTGGCAGTTTCACACTGACACAACTTTTACTGTGAATGAAATAAGCAGCTCAGATTTGATGTGTTTCTGTATGGACTGAATCTTCCTCGTCCTGTATTTTCCATGAGTGTAAGAGATTAGGAGATGTTTATTTAAAACTGCCACCATGACATAAACACAACGCAACACTGCATTCCTTTTCTTCTGAGTTACCAAAGTAGAAAATGAGTTTTGTTTTTGCTCCCAAAAATCCATCCAAGCTGCTGCTACAGGACTGGGACAGAATTTAAGCTAATAATAATGACAATGATGGCAATAATAACAATCCGGTGAGACCCAGTAATGCTATTAGCCTAATCTGTATGTGTTGTGATGCAGATGAAGCTCCCAGAGTCTGAATGCAGTCTGAAGCAATGGGGAGGAAAAACCTTTTCAGCGCCAGATTAGCTCCTACTAGAGGCCTACGGCAGCTTTAAACCAACAGCGTACTTGTTTATTTATCCCTCACTCAGAGGTGAGAGGCCCTGGGTCAATTAGTACCATCAACCTCCCATCATGTCATTGTATCCCTTCCTACTTTCAGTTTGCACCTGTAAACAGATTATTTTAGTCCCATGTGCTTAAACCACTTCATATCTCTTTATATTTACCTATATTTGATAGATAATGGAAATGAAGGACCACAAATAGTTTAAAACGCTGTATAATTTTGAAAGACTTTTTATTATCTGTTCTTTTTATTTGCTTTTCAATGATATTAACCACCAAACCATGTGTCAATTCATATCAGCCAGAGGGTCTTTCCATACCCGATTTGACAATCAACAATTTACTAATTGTTTGAATGCTGTAAAGCATGGAAAATAATTTACATCAGTTTAAGTAGATTGTTTAATTAATTAGGAAACATGAGACAAATTTTGTGTAGTTTAAAGTAGGCCTAATTTATTCTAATAATCTTTGCACATTATGTGTCCTGGGATTTTGGGTTATGTTGGCCCACAATAACAGTGACTTAATTGGTCCAAGCACCTGTCTGGTAAACAGGAGTTTCTGCCTTACACTATTTCCTTAATGGCTGATGTAGGGCCATTGGCCTGGCTGTTTGTTTTGATGTGACACCTTCCCAGACAACTCGTTCTCACTCCCAACTCATCACATTTGGAGGCTTCGTCAGGCTCCCTCTGCGTCACATATTGACGCATCGGGTAGCCCCTTCTCATCATTATTTGACGTGCAGGGTGCTCTCATTGATTGTTATAGAGCTTCCTGAACGTCGGTAACTGACGATATGGGAACAAGGACGACAGGTCCGTTATAATTTTTTGAAAGGCATAAAAAAGTGCTAAAATCCGTGCACATTTTACTTAAGCTGTAAAAGATGCTGTCCTCCGGTTTGCCGAATTAAGTCGTGATCTTACCTTCCGCTTTGGACGGCTCTTTCTTTTTTTTTGTTTTGTTTATTTTAACAGAAACATGTACATAATTTCATATGGTAGAATTAAACCAGAGTCAAAGATGTCATCATAACATCATGGTTATAAATAAGGCCTTATTTTGATTTTAAAATAATACAAAATTAAAACAAAGAATACAGTAGGTGGAGGCTTTGAGGTTACACACTCATGTACAGTAGGTGGCGGTGTGTGCCGCTGAGGTCGTTGCAATCCACCAATATTAATAAAAAGTTAATGTTTAAGAAGAAGAAGGATGAATGCCACCCGACAAAAAATCCAAGAAGAAGAAGAAGCTGACGTCATCGCATGCGTCAGCTGCACCCGAGAGCAAACCTGAATCTGTCAATTTTTTTGGACTACAAAACACAAAAAACTTCTAAAGTGTTACTTTACAAAGTTGCTGTTGATAGTTTTATGAGTTAGTGGTGGCAACGCTGTGGAACAGTGAATAGTTGAAGACATTTAGATATGTTTTTAACATATTTTGGTGCATAAAATGAGCGGTAAGCTAGCTGAAGTTGCCGCTGAGAGCTGATCAAATTCAACTGTAGCTGTACTTATTACCTTTAATTAGCCATGGTAGAGTCACGGTGAAGTTTCTACTCATGCTTGCTGTTGCCACTTCAATGCTTAAAGTCCACCCAGGTTTCGTTTGTAAGCCCACTCTGGAAACACTGATTATAGCATGCTCGTTCAATTGCATTTAAATCAAAGCTTTGACCGCGTCCCAGCTGAGTGACTGGATGTATTCCCATCACTGTGATTTTATTGTATATCAGCGCCATAGAAAGAGAGAGTTATGACACTCTTTGAACTCGCCGATAGGCGGTCACTTGGTTCATGTAGCTCTCAATAGTTCCAAACATCTCAGCGGTGTCAGTCAGGTTGAACGGCTTCAGGCGCGACATAACGCAAAAAGCGAATTTTTTCACTCTTTCCTGTGACTTTT